>JAPQRQ010036450.1:0-11951 GCA_037367365.1 Apogon talboti | reverse complement strand
GTCGACTAAAAAAATTGTCGTCGACTAATTTTCATGGTCGATTACGTCGACTACGTCGACTAATCGCGGCAGCACTACATGAAACATAGATGAGTATAAATATTAAATGTACACATATATAAATAGAGTTCACCAGAAAATCCACAATCCACATGGATGTTCACAAACCCAGTCCAGTCCTCATGTTCTGCTTCACACTCCAGGAACTTTCTGGAACATTTGTCATCTAATTTTCAACAACTTACACAGACCAAATGCAACAGTCATGGAGGACTTTTAATTCAATCCATTTAAAATCCATGAATAAGATTAATGCAACAAATGAGCTGCATACTCAGCTCTGTGGATGTCTTTGGAGGCCGCCTCCTCCTCCTCTTCTTTCTCTATGGTGCCCGTTCTCCTCCTTCTCTTCTGTGGTGCCGGTTGTCCTCCACTTCCTCTTCTTCTGTGGTGCCCGTTGTCTTCCTCCTCCTCCTCCTCCTCCTCTTCTTCTTCTGTGGTGCTTGTTGTCCTCCTCCTCCACTTCTTCTTCTGTGGTGGCCGTTGTCGCCCTGCTCCTCCTCCTCCTCCTCCTCCTCCTCCTCTACTACCCCTGTGGTGCCTGTTGTCCTCCTCCTCCTCCTCC
Organism: Apogon talboti; assembly: GCA_037367365.1. Taxonomy (NCBI): domain Eukaryota; kingdom Metazoa; phylum Chordata; class Actinopteri; order Kurtiformes; family Apogonidae; genus Apogon; species Apogon talboti. The sequence goes on along the minus strand of JAPQRQ010036450.1, from coordinate 11,326 downwards.
TCTTCTTCTTCTTCTGTGGTACCTGTTGTCCTCCTCCTCCTTTTCTTCTGTGGTACCTGTTCTTCTTCTTCCTCTTCCTCTTCTCCTTTTTCTTCTCCTCCTCTCCCTCCTCTTCTGCAGTACCTGTTGTCCTCCTCTTCTTCTGTGGTGCCCATTGTCCTCCTCCTCCTCCTCCTCTTCTTCTTCTGTGGTGCCTGCCCTTTAACTCCGGCTGTGCTCTGGAGCAGGTGTGGGTCCGTCCTTTCAGATCTCTCTGGGCTTCTTTGACGTGGATGATTTAGTATGTATCCAGAAATAGGCTGTTGCAAATGGAGCTGCTCAGCTGTTTTCTGCCTCCAGACCTGCACGTTATCCCCTTGGGATTCACCCACAATCACTGGAACGCTGCTGGAACTCACAATCACTGCAGGAAAAACTGACGCTGAGTAATAGTAAAGGCATTGAACCTCATCATTTTCTTTCAGTTGTTGTGTTTCTCTTTGACTCCAGTTGTTGGTATTTAATGTGTTCTCCACAGTAACAGTTGGCAGTCATGTGACTCTGACTCATAGAACCAGGTTCCGTCTGTTAACGTCATCCAGGATTTATTCTTAAGTCTTACTAACGGACGACTTAGGTGGATCAGAGGGAACGTGTGCTGTTAGAGATCAGACAGAGGTGCATTTTGGGATATGAGGTTTATTCTGCAGAAAAAGTGCATCATTTTGCTCCGTTTTTACACCTCGGCCAAGGGGTATTGTAGTCATATGGTCGTCCGTCCGTCCATCTGTCTGTCCATTCAGCGACGTAATGACATTATCTGAAGAATGCATTGAGATATCTGCATCAAATTTATACTGTGGATGCATCTTGGCATGGAGCAGAAGACTTTTGAAAATAGCTCTATTCTGTCTGAGGGGTGTTAGTGCGCAGCACGTTATGTTTATTACTGAGACTGAGACTGAAACTAGAAGTGTTAGATTCAGTTGGTTTTAAAAATGACACTAGAGATTATTTACACAGAAGGAAAGAAGTTCCAACATAATCCCCATAATGGTTGATCTGTCGTTTAGGTTCTGAACCTTCAGCCCTTTAAAGGAAGGAAAACACTGCATTATTTATTTACATATTTACTGACATTTTCAGTTGAATTCCAGCTGATTTCAGACAAGATGCATTTTACTCCCAGTGGATGTGTCTTTCTTTAGTTTTAATGTGTAAATGATAATAAATCAATAATCAGCTGTTAGTTTAAAACGGGTAGAATCAGTGTCGTTAATATGTTAATCTTAATATGGAATCATGGCTCAGGGGTTAAAGGGTTAATATGTTAATGTGTACCTGAACCATGACTCAGGGGTTAAAGGGTTAAGTGTTAAAAGTGAAACCTGCTGTTCCTGCTTGTCAGATGTTTCTTGGTGTTAGACATACTTTCAGTTCCCATAATAGATGAAGTGCAGCATTCTTTGAAACCTCTCAGCAGCTCCAACACATCAGGCTTCACGAACCATTTCCTCCAAAGTGGAACCAAATCAGATTGTGGCGTTTCAGACGTCTGCGTCGATGAGGCCGGAGCCCAGCGCTTTATCCCACAACGGAAAACCCACATGTCTGTGATGATGGAGACCAACAGGCTGTTTACACGGTGGTCAGGAGTGTTGACACAGAAACACAAACGCCCAAGGATCCCAGTACAATGAGGAGCAGTGAATGCACCGTCTGTTGAGACATCGGCTGCTGCACTGAAACAGACGGAGCAGTTGTTCAGCACCAAACACACAGACGCTCACTTCAGTGGAAACAGCTTAAAGCACAGTTCTGATGTGATTGACCCACACAGGACTGACTGGTACTGGTCAGCCCTCAGTATATATATATTTTTTAATTTTAACCCTTATTTAACCAGGTAAGTTAGCTGAGAACTAATTCTCATTTTCAATAACGACCTGGACATATATAGACGAACAACCAATCACTCTCACATTCACACCTATGGCCAATTTAGAATAACCAATTAACCTATCAGTGCATGTCTTTTTGGAGTATCAGACACCCTCAACCACAGCATCATCTGCACACACCACTGTCAGTGTCACAACGGCTTCATACAGCTTATTTTGAACTTCTTTACATTTTTTTGTATGTCCTCAACTTGATCCATAAACAAAAATACTAAATACTCAATAACTCATATATTTTAATCTTTTAAATGACATATTTGTAATGGAAACAAACCATGTTTTTTGATGCAGAAAAACCTGGTTTCCTACATATAAATAGTATTATTTATGTTTTATTTGTTCCTCCTGTCAGATGTCAGTGATTAACACCAACACTGGTTCATATACATTATTATTTTTAGTTCTAAGTCAAATGTTAAATGTGTCAGTGTGTATTTTGTACTCACTTGGTAGAGGGGTGTTAGTGTAGGAATTTAACATTAGGAGGTTATGTATTCACTATGATTTGTCTGTCTGTCTGTGTGTTCGCAACATAATGCTAAAAGTTATTGACAGATTTTAATGAAATTTTCAGGAAATGTCTGAAATGGGACAAGGAAGGAGTGAGTCGATTTTGGGGGTGATCCAGGATTGTTTTATGGCATTTTCAGTTGAATAACCTCTCAGCTGGCATGTCTGTTTCTGCACGTGACATTTGATACCATGTTAACGTGGCCCTATTGTTTATCTGTTGGTGGGTAACCCACTTCAAGGGTGTTATATGTTACAGCAGAATGGTGGGGAACTGAGCTGCCTTGGCGGAGGTCTGCGCTCTCTAAGTGCTTTTCTACTTTATTGTGGGATGGTTTTAGTGGATGGGTCAGAATTTAAACAATCAGACACAAATGAACAACTGTTGAATTCAGACCTAAAGCAAACTAAAATAATATGACCTTTAATAACAGGAAGTGTAACGTGTGTATAATATGGTCACCTGGACACCAGAGGGTTAATCATCAGATGTGATGATACGTTTACAATTTGGATTAGTCGTACTTTTATGTCTTTAACCTGAACTTGTTCTGTTCTTGTTCTGTATTTCTGTTGTTGTTTTTAATCACATATTTACTTCTTTCTGGGTCTTTTCTTTTCTCCTTCATAACATTTGTATTTGGCATCTGAACATTTTTCTGTTCTTTTTTTTAGGAGGTTTTTACTTCTATTAAACCTGTTGTGTCCTTGATGTGTGTTCTTACATTTACCTGAATCATTATACTCTTGAATACCCCTGTGTGACGTTGACCTCTGACCGCTGCCCTGTGTGTTCATTCCTCTGTCTGAGTTGGTTTAGTGTGGATGTGCAGCTCCCCCTGCTGGTGCAGCTCTGACTGTTCGGTTCTGTCATTTGGACGGTGGATTTCTGTTCACAGCTGAATTCAGTCCCTTTGATTTAAACTGAAAATTACAGCAAAAACCAGTGACCATGAACTAACCACAGATCAAATACACTCGTTGAATCTCTGTGTTTTCAGTGTCTTGGCTCTCACATGGATGTAGTTGATGAAACTCCTCAGCAGCTTCATAGTGTTTATCATAGAAGAGGACTTGAATGAACCTGAGCTAATGGAATCAGAATCATTTTATGGACAAACTCCGTGGGAACAAATCCATAACATTTGAATCATTGTGTCGTTAAATTTATTTGTAACTTTAGAAAAGTTTTAAGCTCATTCAGAGGCTGAACTTACAGTTTGTTTCACTTTGTCTAATGTAATATAATATAGAATGTAATAACTCCAATATATAGCTTAAAAATTAAAGTATCTCACAATCAATAATATGTTTATGAGTTTTATGAATAAAACTACATTAAAATAAACCACATGTCCAACACAACAAACATGAACCCTGTGGTTCAGATTTGACGTCATGTAGAAACGTCCTCCAACACAGACTGAAACCATCTGACACCATGTTTGTGTCACATGACCTCCTTCATTACTGCTGTGTTTTGGTCACATGACCTCCATTATTAATGCTGTGTTCTCTGTTTTTCTGTCAGATGTGAAGGGTCCGCCCGCACACCGCTTCTCCTGTGGTCAGAGTCCATACGCCGACCACGCAACGTGGGACAGACGCTTCTGCATCCTCACCGACAGCCAGCTCATCCTGGTCAACAGGGATGATGAGGTCAGGACCCACAATGCATTGTGCTTTCACCGTTTACCCACTCAGGCCCTCTCACGCCCCTCCTCCTCCTCTTCATCCTCCTCCTTCTCCTTCTCTTCATCCTCTTCCTCTTCTTATTCCTCCTTTTCATTCTCCTCTTCCTCCTCTTTATCCTTCTCTTCCTCCTTCTCTTCATCTTCCTCTTTCTCTTCATCCTCTTCTTCCTCCGCTTCATTCTCCTCTTCTTCATCCTCCTCCTCCTCTTCATCCTCCTCTTCATCCTTGTCCTCTTCCTCCTCAGGCTGCAGGTGACGCTCAGGAAAGTCCCAGGGACTCAGCGAAGGGGCGGAGCCTCCGCAGGACAGTCAGCGTGCCGTCAGAGGGGCAGTTCCCTGAGTTTCAGACAGAGGGCACCACCATGATGGGTAAGATGCCAACGCAACCCAGAATTCAGAATTATATTTGTGTTGTGTTCAAGTGCTTTTGTTGTTGTAGTGAAATGAAAAATATCTGAAACACAGTTTCTGGTGACCGGATCCTGTTGTAAACCAGATTTGCCAAAATTATTGTGAAAATGAACAAAATCATCCAAAAAAATGAACAAAAAAAATCTTTTGGATGATTTTAGTTCAGTTTTGTTCATTGTTGTTCATTTTCTGTGATTTTGGCTCAGTTTTGTTCATTTTTGTTCATTTTTTCATGTTTTACTTCATCTTTGATGATTTTATTGATGCTTTCCTCATTTTTATTGATGATTTTGACATCTTTTGGATGATTTTGTTCATTGTTGACTACAAATGTGTAAAACCATCAGTAGCAGAACCTTAATAAAACCATTGTTTATCGTTGGACATGAATCCATCCTTAGTCTCTGCCATGTTGAGAAGGTCAAAGGATCAATATTTTTTCCCAGTTCTGCAGTGGGAAATACGATGTGAGGGGGCGTTCATGTGCAATTTTCGATTTTATAATTAGAATTTACCATAATTCCCACAGCACGTGAAGGCAGCATTAGACTTCTTTTACAGCAGCAGCCAAAGAGAACATGAACGAGGACGGTTAAATGACCCACTGTCCATCAGGTCCATGAAGTAGTCACAGCACAGAATGAGATCTAGCGGGTTTCAGCTGAAGTTTGGACTGTAGAGACTAGATTACTGACAATGCAGTGTGTCATGGTCAACTGGACCACATCTGGCTCCAGGATCAGATTCTGGGTTAACACATCTGACCCAGCTCAGGTCTACGGTTTGGTCAGATATGGTCCATGTCACCACTCTCCACGTGCTTCTGTACATGTGCGATACTGGTCAAGTGTTTGAGGTTTTGTCAGATGTTGTTGTGTTTGTACTTGAGTCCCGCTGACGTTGGTCTGATCGTTGTGTGTTTGTCAGTTTGGCGTCGTATGTCCAAGGTCAGCTGGTGTTTGTGTCTGTGATAATGAGGCCTTCGGGTGCAGTCTGTGTGTGGGAACATAGGACGTCTGGGGAATGTGTGAGGACAAAGCGTCTAGTGTCCATCGGCCTGTCCTGGTTGACCCCTCCCCCCCGCCCCATGGGGATTCCCGCCCACAGCTGCAGGGGGCCACAAACAAGCCCCGGGATTGGATGGTTTCTGAGAGTCTACATGTGGTTCCTGGTTGGACTGATCAGAACCTTCTCATTCAGCCACAGAGACCCTTTCTTTCATGGACTTAATCCCTGACTCCCCTCCCGAGGAGGGGGCAGGTTATTTATATGTTAATGACCCAGACTGCCCACACACAGCCCACAGAAATCAGCCTGGACTGGGTTTGTACAGAGTTTAAACTGGGATTAAATCTGGACCTGTACCTCGTTTAAAGTGGGATTAAATCTGGACCTGTACCTGGTTTAAACTGTGATTATACTGGGTTTACTGGTGGATTTTTACTGGTTTTGGTGCTTGTTTGGTGTTTTTTTGGGGGCTGGTGATGATTTTCATATTTTAATAGGGTATCACTGGAGCTGTGATGTGTTTAATGGCCGTCACACTTCTCAGTTTTAGGTTCAGACTAGAGGAGAAGTAGAGGAACAGGAAATCAAACCTTCACTTTTTCTTTTTCCTCTCAGTGAATGTGATCACATGTAATTTTAGTCCTGAGTTTAATTATAAGCCCCTATTCCACAGCACTCCTGTTCTGGAATATTTCACCTTTATTCCGGAATGATGTCTGTGTAAATGAAATGGTGGATCATCTGGTCCCACCCCTTAACTCCTCTGGAGGTAGTAACAGAGCCCTGATAAAGGTGGAGCTGCATCACCACCTGTTTGATTCTGAACACACGTCCACTGTGTAGATGTCCAGCCTGTCTCACCTCTGGTACTCCTTTGACTTAGCTGTGGAAATCAGTCAGTGGTGGAAAAAAGGAGGATCACCATCTGACCTTTTTAATGGGATCTGTGTAAAAGTGGCTACTGTGTGGTGTGAGGTTAACACACACTCCTCCTCCTCCTCTTCCTCTTCCTCTTCCTCCTCCTCCTCCTGCTCTGTATGGCTGAACTGAAACATCTACCTGTGGAGGCTTTCCTTTTTTTTTTCTTCTTCTTCTTCTTCTTCTGTGGTGTCTGCGGTGACCTTTGACCCTCCAGGTCAGTGTCCAGTCATTGATTACAGGAAAGTGATCTGTGTTTGAAAACAGCCCGAGGCCATGAACGCCACACCTTCACTCGTTCATTCACAGCATTCTTTCCTGCACGGCAGAGGTCAGAGGTCACACTCTGTGACAGGTTTAATATTGGTAGTTTTGTTAATTTAGTCCCAGTATTGTTGATCCAGGTTTGATTGTAGGGTTTATTGTGGGCATGGCTTCATTTGCGTTGACTCCGTTGGTGTTAGCGTGTGTTTGTTTTTCATACTTTCACAGACAGGAAACAGCATAATTGCTATGTCTTTTGTGTCGTCTCGGTCTGATGTGGAGATGAAGCTCAGGATGGGCTGCATTCCTCAATCTGATGTGCACACCTCCGACAGCAGACGACCAAAATAAAACCCACTGACATGACCAGGTGACGCTTTAAGGTCAAAGGTTAACAGGAAATAGAAGAACAGTCAAACATGTCTGTCTTTGTTCTGCTGGAGATGAGCCACCCCTGGTTTGATCAGAGATTAATGTAGAAACATCTGTGATCACCATAAAACATCTAAAGGAAATCAGAAAAGATCATTAAACTTGTAAGCGCCCAAGTCGGAGTATTACGACAGACCAACTAAACTGACTGAAACAGACCGTAGCTCCAGGCAGAGTTCCCACCTCCCACCAATAGATGGCGGACATGTGTCCCTTCAATCCTAACACCATTTCAGGGCATGTATCTAATCAAAGTCAAGAAGGAAAATCCAGTTTAAAGGCGTGGTCCTGAGCTGGTTTAGTAAGTAAAGTGTATTTAGTTTTAGTTTGGATAGATAAGGACAGGTTTGGATACTAATGTTACTTTACTTTCTACTAATTGTTTAAGTTAATTTATTAAAAGGATAAGATGAAAAAAAAACATAAAGAAAACTTCCATGTGAAGATGTTCAACATTCAGTTTTACTAAAAGATCCAATATAGCCGCTGCCATGTGACATCACAATATGCAAATTAGATTAATATATTTACTCCCATCATAAACTTTGGCTCATACCCAATATTTTTCTCATTTACAGTATGACCGTTTCTCAATATCAAGAACGCAGAGTACGGTCTTGGTCAGAACGGTCCCAGAGATCGGACTTCCTGTTAACTCCAGTCTGTCCGTCATTGAACGGCTGGTACTTGTAAACTTTCCTCCCTGTCTCTGCTGTATTTCCACCATCACCTCCCTAAAATCACCACAATATATCAGTTGATTTGATGTCAATACATTTGTACTAGTATTTACATGTCATTTGTACATTTTGTATATTTTTCAAAACTCATAAATTTCGTTGAATCCCATATCATGATAATAACGATGTATTTCTCTCTATTCTGCCTCTCGCTTGTGTTCCCACATTATATCACATCTTCTGGTGACGTCATCGACTCAATTAAACATTCCTGAATTAAGTTTTCACAGAAAGCGCTGGAGCATTCGAGAGTAGCCCAAAGTGCATCTAGGGATATTTCCCAGCCAAGTCTACACGAGTCACCAACCTTATGTGGTCCTCTGTGACTTACTGTGTCCCTATTAAAGTGCAGTGATTTGTCTAAAATAAGTACATGGTAATTACATTAATTATCAGATACTAAATGAATCCGGGATCAGTGGTCATTTATCATCTCAACTTGGATGTTTTTTTCTTGTATCTGATAAACAAATAAATAACTTGGCGGTTTTAGGTATAATATAAAAATAAATAATAGAATAAATGGGATGAATGAGTTAAATAAGTGTAAACAGGTGGTGTTTTTGTTAGTTTCCGTCTTCTGTTGTTTTCGGGGATTTTATTGTGAAGGTCCAGACCGGATGTGTGTTTGATTTGTCTACCGGGGCTCGGCGGCCGTTGACGGACTCACTGTGAACCTCAGTCCGGATGAGGGACTCTCCGCGTCTCCAATGGACTTTCTGGGTGAGTTGGACATTTTAACGCCTCCGCTCCGGACCCGGAGCTCCGCCGGCAGAGACCGGCCGCCCGGCGAACTGAGGCCGGGCCCAGAGCTCCGTGTCCCGTGCTGACAGTCGCCGAAGCCCCGTTGCTCCGGGCGGAGGCTCCGGGACACGCGTCCGGTTCCAGCTCCGAAAACTTTTCTGTTCGCGACATTTCGTTCGTTTTCGGCCGAAAACGAACCTGAACGATGCGGTTATCGATAACGGATGAAACAACAAACACAAGAAGTTTATTGACTTTACAGCGTTTTCATGTGTTTTGTCTGTAAAAGATGTAAAACTACTTATCAGTATCATCCAGAAACCGATCAGTTATTAAACTAACTCGACAAATCGACCCTTATCAACTGTTGATTAAGGGTCGATACAGTGGAAGAACACGAAAAATGAACAATGTGTCTATGAGACGCAGAACAAATACAGAAATAAGAAATAAAATTAAAACATCACGCACCAAAATAAACCTGTAAAATTTGATAAAATAAATAGGAAAGAAAGCAAATGATTAAATAAAATACAGAAAACTAAACTAAACCTGAGATAAAAATGAACAAATAATAAAATATTCACAGAAAATAACTAAAATGTATGTAAATAAAATAACTATGCATTTGAATTGTTGATTTCTGCTAAAAGAGAGTTTGATAATAAAAAAAGTTGTATTAGTTTAGATACTGTTTGTTATATAACGGAACATAATTCACTTAAAGCTACATTTAGTGTTAGAATGTCATTAAATAATATTCAGTTTTACAGTGTCTGAGTGGTTTGTGTTAATTCAGATTCTCATAAAGATAAACCTGATTATATTTATAATGATTATGTCATTAAATTCATCAAAAAGTGACATAAAATAAATAGTTTTAATAATAATATAAAATCAGTGTTCAGTTTTTTAGTATTTACAGACTGCTGTTGTTAAATGTTCATAGTTAATAATATGGTGAGTTTCTTCAGGTTCAGGAGTCTCACCTGTCAAATGTGTGACATCACCCACACTGCAGCCAATCAGGATCCAGACAGAACCCGTCCATGACCTCTGATCCACAGACGGCGGCTGCTCCTCATTAACCAGACGGTGGCGGTTATTCGCCAGACCATCACGACCTACATCAACTGAGTTAAAGGAACATTTCACTCTTTTGTGGATGTTTGACGCTGCGTCTGTAGGTTTAACTAAAAGCACTTGGAGAGCGCAGACCGCCAAGGCAGCTCAGTTCCCCACCATGCTGCTGTAATACCCTTGAAGTGGGTTACCTAGCAGCAGATAAACAATATGGCCACGTTAACATGATGTCAAATGTCATGTGCAGAAATAGACATGCCAGCTGGGAGGTTATTCAACTGAAAATGCCATAAAACAATCCTGCATCACCCCCAAAATCTAATCACCTGTTCCTTGTCCCATTTCAGACATTTCCTGAAAATTTCGTTAAAATCTGTCCATAACTTTTTGCATTATGTTGCTAACACACAGACAGACAGACAGACAAACCCTAGTGAATACATAACCTCCTTGGCAGAGGTAATAACGTCGGTCTTTGACCTTAAGTTGTTAAAAACGCTGAATGTCTTATTTAGTGAACTAAAGGTGGATGTATGTGTTCATGGGCTGGATGTGACTTTAAAGGAATATTCCTCCGTTTTCTGTGCGTTACTGAGCGGATGTTTGGACTGAGCTGTGTGTTGTCTTTACAGAGGAAGTCGAAAAAAAATGATGAATTCAGTTTCCTCATGAGTTTGTTGTGACCCTGTTTTAGTGTTTTATTGCTGTTATAACCTCTGTTTATTATTATTTTATTGTCGAATGGTGTTGGAGAAAGTCTGCATCCGCTTCCATGTGTCTCAACATCCACTAACTGTGAGCCAAGCCTGATTTTAAAGGGATATGCAGCTGTTTTCAGATGGTTTCAGATGGTCAGTGTCCATAGTCTTCTCCTGATTAAATACTTTGCATCCATTTGTGAACTGTCTGCAGTTCTAACCTCCAAAAGTCTAAATGTATTTATATTAATGAATGAGACTGATGCATGTGGACCAGAGGTGTAAAACTCATGTTAGTTCAGGTTCCACATCCAGACCAACATGCTCTGAAGTGGATCAGAACCAGTACAATAATAACAGAATGATCTAGACATAATGACAAATATAAACTATTCTCTATGTTGTAAAGTGAAAAAAGTAAAATTACATTGTGAAAATGTTTACAACTACAAACTATCCTTTAAAAAATACGAATAACATGAACAACCTGATAAATTATTAAAAATCAGTGTAATGTTCCCAATATTCTGTCTCATTTATCATTTATACATGTTCATTCTAATGTACAGATCACAGTGGATCTACAAACACACGACATTTAATAGCAGACAGAATTTTGGTTCAATTACACTGGTTTATTTGAAGACAGTTCAGATTGGTCACATTTGTTCAGGTTTTTCACATCTTTTTTTTAAAGGATGGTTTGTAAATGTAAATATTTTCATGTCATTTTATTTTTTCTAAATTAAAACAAAGACAAAAATGTGTTTTCAGTATTAATATGTTATTATGATATTATTCTATTAGTCTGAATGTGCAATCTGAACTAAAATAATTGTTAATATCTTCAGTGTAATTTTTGCCTTTCACACGTTCATCATATT
>JAPQRQ010036449.1:0-11952 GCA_037367365.1 Apogon talboti | reverse complement strand
TGTTTCTGTGACAATAAAGATCTATTCTATTCTATTCTATTCTATTCTATTCTATTCTATTCTATTCTATTCTATTCGTCTGCAGGGAAACCACAAACTACACTCCCTGTCCTGATTTTACTTCTGATTTCTTATGTTTTTGAGCGTTTGATGTAGGAGAACTGTGATGCTATAATACTGGACTGGAATTTACTCATTTTCTTCAACTGAGCCGTAGTTTTTTCTGTTTCTATTCCAACGGTTTTGAAACTGGACTGCATCATTCAAGGCATGAAGAATTAAATTATGTGATATTTTCTGTTTTGTTCAAACTGGGCATTTTGTTTCTTATTAAAAACCACACAGAAGCTGCTGTTTGAGTGCTTCAAAAATGTCGCAAATTAATACGGGACGTCGCCGTTTAACTCCGATCAGACCTGCATCTAAAATTCATGATGTAGCGGACGATTAACAGGGCTTAAAAGGTGACATTGTGGTAAATCCTCAACAGAATTTCTTCAGTGAATATGTATATGTAGCTGCTGAACTGAACCTGTTTCAGCGTTGAATACATAAATTAAATTACCCCGAGTACTGTGTAATCCAGAGAGTCGTATGCATACTGTGAACGCCTCAAACGGCTTAAAGAAAGTACAGTTTTTGGGAAATATAGTTAAGAAATGGGAGAGTTCTATGTTGGACTACATTAGAGAAGAGATGAAGGGCTTACAGGCAAAACACCATGAACAACCTAAGCCTCTTTTGTTTAGAGGCATAAATATAAAAATATGTCATACTATGCTTAGCCCCTAGCTGTTGGAAATGCTACTAGTGCTACACTTAAGTGCACCCTTTATAAGCAAAGGGATCTGCCATTAGGATTTCAACAGGCCACAGCTTAATACAGTCATATAGTTGTGTTCTCAACAGGTTGTGGGTCTTGCATTTGCCTACACTGTGCTCCTAATTGATCCGTCAAACCGCGTCATAGCCACAAAGCTGAGTTTGAAGGCCCTGACATGAGGCTGGGGGGGGGGTTTCTAAAGTGGTAGCCCGGGCTCTCTAATACATTTTCTAATGACAGCTGAATGCTCACAAAACCTTCATTAAGCACTTGTCAGAAACTGGGCTTTTGCAAAACTGAAAGAAACCAAAGTGAACGAAGGACATGAAATGTGTCCGAAACAATTAAGTTAGAAAATTGATAGATGTGATGATTGTGCGATATATTCCGGACAATGCGTTTCCCTGAGATACCACTGCGTTGCTCAATTTACGGGATCAAAAGACCGAGTACGCTCAGAAATGCCAGACAACACGGGCTGCACCGTGTTGAGTGCAAGGCCTTCCATTCATATTATATCAAAGGGTGAGGAATTTAATGGCTGAGTGGTCGGATGGTGAGCCGAGCAGCAGACTTCATATGCAATTATGTGGAAGAAGTGTTTGTCTGGAGCATAAAGACATCAGGCTCCTGGATGTTTGTCTCTGTTTTGGCTCTTCGAGTCCATCTCACAGCAAAATTTGCAGACCGTTTGTGATGTACCGAGCGCAGATGTTGGTTCTTTGGCTGCGTTGCCAGGTTTGCTCTGTGCATTGGGCAATGATGAAACCACAAGGCTGCCAATTTCTCCAGGCCACTCAAGTCACCTAGCAACCTATTTGGAAATAATGGTGAAACATCCTGCATTAGGCTGAATACTGACATATTTAGTGTTACTCAAAGCTTTGACTGGGGGCTGCGTGGCCCCGTGTTTGGACAATGCAAACTCTGCTACAACTGGCTTTCATTTAGGAAGTAAAAAGATAATGATGTCAGGGTGGGAAGTTGTCCATGTAGTTTATTTTAATGGCTCAAAATGCAATGCAATGTGGTATTTGTGTGTACTAGTGTGTAAACTTGAAGTCTGTATTGGAGTATTTTTTCATGTTAAGAGCCAATTGTTTGTTGACTCCATTTCTAAGCCATTTTTTGTACATGCTGCTTTATTAGTTTATTCTATTTATATTATGTATTGCTTTTATCTCTTCACACTTATTTTCCCTGTTTTGCTTTTCTGCCAGTGTTTTTTCAAGAGTGTTTTTGTATGCAAACAAGTAATGTCCCTTCTTCGCCAACATACACTATGTGGACAAAAGTATTGGGACAGATTGAATTCAGGTGTTTCTTTTCTAACAGTGGTCTGCGATACAAAACAATAATGATAATATAGTTTTATGTTGTGATAAATATCATTTTGATTATTAATACTGATCTCAAATCAACATGAACAGGACATCTTACAGCTGTAGCCATGATGTGTCCCAATATTTTTGTCCACATAGTTTATAAACATCAATATTTCCTTAAAGTTTAATGGGAGATTTTTCTTCCTCAGTGAGATGTGAAGAAAGTAGATGGTTAGCTGTGGTAGAAAATTATTATTTACAGTCAGACCATGAGAAATATTTTAGAAATACAGAGGTAGAACATTTAAAATCATAGTCATGGATAAAAAAAGAACAAAATTGATATTGAGAGAAATTAAATAAAAACCATCTCTGAGGCATTTTGGAAGCAAATATAACAATTTAAACAATCACTATTGCTTTGTAGTTGAGACCCCTGTTAGAAAAGAAACAGGTGAATTCAACATGTCCCAGTACTTTTGTCCATATAGCGTAGCTGCTAGCCTATACCCAGTGCTAATGTTTCCCATTTCCTAAATACTCAGTTCTGGAGTTCAAAAAACTTTTATATTCTTGTGCTGTCATCTATATCAGGCTGCTGCTGCTGTTGACAAAAGACCCCTAGAAACATGTGCAATTAAAGGTACAAAGCAGGGGCATTATGGCTATGTTCATATATGACATATCACATGGTGTTGTTAGCCTTTTCAAGTCAGATCACCACTTCCACATGCGGTCCTGAATTGCATACAGATGTGATATTTTTCCTGCTTGACCTGGGTCTGAACAGCCAAATAAGAATTCATACAATTATTATGTCACTAAAGTGGAGAGTCGTAATAAATCTGCACTGCAGGGAGTCACTTCCACGCTGTAAAGTACATCCAATGCAAAATATACATGAATGTAGCACTAAAAGGAATCTCAAACATGTATAATATTAAGCAGTGACAGGACCTTTTGACTGCACACTGAATATTAGGTTTCATAAGGTTCTGAACACACTTTTACCTGTAGGGGAGTATTTTCAGTGTGTGTATTAGTATTCTTATTAAAGGGAATGATCTGAACAGTTGTAACTCCACTGATTTCCATATGCAGCTCAATAAAAAACTATGTCCAGTTCACATTGGAGACTGATATTGGCCACATCTTAAGAAAAAAAACTGAACAGCCAAACAAAGTGTAACGTGAGGGTTCGTTGATGGTTGAGGGTTCACTCTTTATAAAAGGAGACAGCAGGACGGAGACGAATTTCTTCTCAAACAGTGCTTTTTACTCTCCACACGGCAGACACAGCCACAACACTTCCTGACACACACGGTCACCTGACTGAACTAACCAACCAGGAGCTACCGGTACTTAAATTGGTAAATGTGACGTAATTTAGAAAGGCAGATTCAACAGATTATTTTAGCTGCTTGTATACTACAAATGAAAATATTTAAATGTGTAAAAGTGTATAAATAATTCTGCAAACATAAATGTAAATAGTTAATTGGGTAAACACTGTCAATATACTTTTAACAAATTAACTTAAATACATGACTTAACTTATTCCCTGTAATATGAATTTACTTCACTGTTAAACTTCATATTATCTCAACATAAATTATCTTGACTTCTGAGCCTTACAAAAGCAACAATATCTGACAATTAAACCACTGATAGAATGAACATAGCTTAACCCATAAAGACCCAAACATCCAACATCGACCAAAAGCATTTACTGATCTAAGCTGTTTAGTACCTTTTGATCCACTAATCCTATCAATACATGTAAATAATTGGTGTAAAATGCAGTTTGTCGTCTTTTCACTGTCATCAGATATGACCCATTTGGACGTTCAGAGGCTCCGTAGTTGCCATGGAAACACAGTCATCTTCTACAACATTGATTTACCAGTAAAACCCACGGAGTTGAATCAAGGACAGTGGATGGAAAGTCTTGGTTTTTGTTCAGTTAATGGTAGATTTTACTGAAAAAGTCACTTTTACTGTAGTTTTCTTTGCTTCGGATACAATAACCCTCAACTTTAATCTGAGCTTTTGTGAACATCTTCATGATCAGTGAATTAGATACAGAAAATACCGGATTTATACTGAAAAAATACAAAATACAGAGGATAATATTATGAATAAATGGTGATAAATCAATTAAGAAAGGTTAGATACAGACAAAACTTCACTGGTATAAAAGTAGCGCTGGGTCTTTATGGGTTAAGTCATTCCTCTTAGTTTTATGATTTAAAGTTGCATTGCAGGTAATTTCCAAAAGGAAAAACAAAACCAAAAACATTTACTTTGGTTAGTTTGCAGCAACTTCCATCATTGAAACAGTTAATGACTAAATGTTGAAGTTGCAGCTTTCATTAGCGTCATTGCCGTGACCTTCTGCACACGCCGGGAGAATTACATCCACAAACACCATGAAACCCGAAAGCTCCAGCCTTAAAACACACTGATCTCTGCTGCATTTTAAGTGTATTTTTGTGCCACACATGCCTACTTGCATAACTGTGATGCTTATTGTTTATGCATCACTAATCATTGTTTATTCATGTGTCCTTTACCCATTATGTCATGGCCCTGCTGTTGTGTTTTTTCTTTGCCTACTACTTTTATTTTCCCAGATGTGACGATGCTGAGCATGCAGCTTCTTTTAAAGCAACTAGAGCCATTAAATTAAACACATTAAACCCTGTAAAGTGTCTATTACAGCCTCATCTTTTCGCTAATCACCAGTGAATCGGGCATTAGGTGCCTTGCTCAAGCACTCCTCTGCAGAGAACATTACTTCCCCTCACTCTGGAACCTCCTCAGCCCAGACGACCTTGAAGTCATAAAGACTATCGTAAAGTTAGATTTAAAATCTCAGCGTCCGACTCTGTGCCCATGGTGGATAGGTGAGTCTTCAATTATTCAGACTCTAATAATTCTTTTTTTCCACTTAGTCTCCTTAATTTGTGACGTCTAACTTCCTTGCACTGCAGCCCTTGTCCCCATTACACACTTTCACCTACTTTCATAGTATTCTCTTATACTGTATGTACAATGTTGGCAAACTTTGGTGTGTTTTAATACACACTCCTGCATTTCTAACAAGTGTGGAGTGTCAAGCAAGGTTACGGATATTAAATAAGCATAAGATATTTTAATTAACTCGAATAAAAACCAAAAAATGAAGCTTTTCAATAACCAAAACACACTAGAATAAATTTAAATTACACATGAAATTGCCTTTTTGTTGGTTTTGTTTCATGAATAAATCCAGTCTAATAAGTTTCTAGTCGTCGTTTGTCGCTGGATGTTTATCTGGTCCCGGTGAATAATATTAAAGTGGTATCATATGTTGTTGGCTTTATTTTCTTTCTTTTGTTTAAGCCATGAGTTTTTCTCCAAAAACATACCTTGTAGATCTTGACATGTTGTATGTTTTTGGAAAAAAACTCATGTCTTAAACAAAAGAAAGAAAATAAAGCTAAATATAAAAACTGAAGACATAATGAATACAATTGAACTCTCATATGTTGTTGTTTCTTTGACATTTCAGAGTGTTGCCCCTTATAATTGACAAAAATAGACTAAATGCAACACTGGAATTAGGGCTGCACGATTAATCAAATTTAAATAGAAATCGGATTTATTAATTAGGACAAATTTTAAAAAAGGGTAATCGTCAAATCGATTTCATCGGTCTTGCGGTTCCTCCTCCTAACTGTGAGAGCGCTCTCCACAGTCTTTGGTCTCCACACACCAGTACAATAATGGCGTTTGCTAAGGAGAGTGAGAAGTTCGTGGCTAAAAATAGCAACAGCGAGTCGGTCGTGTGGAATTGAAGACCCAACCATTCCTTGCTGCAAACTCTGCACAACCAACTTATGTCAGCACCTCAAACCTCATCACACACCAGAGTGGGAGCAGTGCGTTGCATTGCAGGCTACACACGAAAACAACACACTGGCTAAAATGTCACCACCAGTCCAAATCAAAATCGAAAATCAAGTTTTTATAGGAAAAAAATCTGGATTTTATTTTTGACCAAAATCGTGCAGCCCTAACTGGAATTATTAAAAAGTACATGAAAATTTACTAAAAATACAAAAAAAAAAGAGTGACAAAGATATCAAACTGTATTTTACACCAATTATTTACATGTATTGATAGGATTAGTGGATTAACAGTGATTTAACTTTTCATATCAGTAAATGATTTTGGTTGTCAGTGGATGTTGGGGTCTTTATGGGTTAACCCTTTAAAACCTGACGTGTCATCGCTGACACACCGTGTACATATGCAGTTTGGATGGCTGTAACTCTTTCACCGTTTGTGCAATTGGAAAAATTCCAACGGTTTCTGAAACCTGAGACGTTGCACTTTATAGGTTTTATTGGATCATTATGGTAATTTCACTCACATCCGTACTAGAAGCTGGATAAGAAGCTGTTTTAGCAGTGTTATAACATGCAGTGCATTGTAAATGACTGTTAGATTTTGAAAGATCTGGGGAAAAAAAGTGCTCTGGAAAAATGGGAAAAGATACTCACTCAGCATATTTTTAACCTTTTAGAAAGTCAAAATAAGAAAAAAAGTATAGGCTTAGGGTTTAAAGGGTTAAATATAGGAAAATACATGATTTTCACTTAAAAATCCAACATACAGAAGATAATATGATAGTAAATGGTGATAAATCACTTAAGAAAGGTTAATAATAGTGAAGACAGAATACATGTGTCTGCGTTCATTCTACTGTTATTATACTTAGAATTACTTCCCTAAACATAGATCATGTTCATTTTATTTCCAGTCTGTTTCTGCTCCTGTTGCTGTAATTCAACCAAACCAAATAACGGCACAGAATGAATGAGCAGATATTTACTGTCACTGTCACTGTTTTGCCTCTTCGTCCCAGATCAGCAAACTGAGAAGAATTAATGTCAGAATATTCTTCCCTCTAATCCACTCTATGTTGACATTTCATTTTAGCTCCGATTAATATAAAAACTGAACGATCAAATAGTGGAAACATAATTGAACTCAGTGGAAACAGTGCTTTGGAATGGAGCGCCGTTATCAGAGTTAGTGGTGTTTTATAACCTCGGAGAGCCGACCTACGTCCAATGGGAAATCACGACAGCTACTGATGAATGCCACCTTCAAAAAAAACACAACACCTTCTGCGCCGTAAAATATGAAATGGGAGTTTTTAATATTTACGCCGCGGTGCAAGGTCGGTTATTTATGTGTCAAATATGATCCACTTCATCACTGTATAAAAGCACAAGTTTAATTAAAATCAGACTGAACGTTCGTCAAATAAGGTCTTTTTTTATTTCCTGTGCCATGAAAAAAGACATCAGGTTTGGTTTCTAGTTAATGGTATGAAATCCATACATGCATTCTTCAGTCTCTGTATCATTATATTTATATAATAAATACCCCAGTAATGCATTTGTTTTGTCCTTAAAGCTGTGTTTAATGGAGGATATGCAGGTTTTCCAGTGATATCTGACTGGTTGAAGTTCATTGTTAATCATCCAATGAAGCAGATGTGATTTTTTTTTTTTTTTCCGGAACAGCTGTTTTAACTATTATTGTTTTACAGGTGCAAGAAAAGGTATTTAACTTTATCCAGATATTGTGCTTTTGGATTGAAATTAAGTCTGATTTAACAACTCAAGACAGAGAATGTCATCTGTGGCTAAAACGGATTTTTCTGAAAAATGTTCAATAACTTTTTAATTGTTAATCCTGCAAATATTCCACCAAAAAAAAAAAATCAGGTAAAATGGAGTTTGTCACCTTATTAATGGGAACACATACAATACATGGACAAAAGTATTGGGACACGTTGAATTCTTTTCTAACAGGGGTCTGGGATACAAAACAATAATGACAAATGTGATAATATAGTTTTATATTGGGATAAATATCATTGCATTGGTTAGTTTGGTTTAAATTGTTATGTTTACTTCCAAAATGCCTCAGTGATAGTTTTTACTTTATTCCTCTTTTTTTTATTCATGACTATGATTTTAAATGTTCTACCTCTAAATTTCTAAAATAATTTTCATGCTCTGACTGTAAATAATAATTTTCTACCACAACTAACCATCTACTTTCTTCACATCTCACTGAGGAGGATAAACCTCCCATTAAACTCTGAGGAAATATTGATGTTTATAAACTATATGGACCAAAATATTGGGACACATCATGTCTACAGCTGTAAGATGTCCTGTTCATGATGATATAAGCTAAAAAATATCAGTATTTCTTTAACATTTAATGGGAGATTTTTCTTCCTCAGTGAGATGTGAAGAAAGTAGATGGTTAGTTGTGGTAGAAAATTATTATTTACAGTCAGAGCAATGAAATTTTTTTTTAGAAATTTAGAGGTAGAACATTTAAAATCATAATCATAGATTAAAAAAAAATCAATATTGATAGAAATTAAAAACCATCTCTGAGGCATTTTGGAAGCAAAGATAACAATTTAAACAAAACCAACCAATATAATGATATTTATCTAAATATAAAACTATATTACGCCATTTGTCATTATTGTTTTGTATTCCAGATCCCTGTTAGAAAAGAAACACCTGGATTTAATCTGTCCCAATACTTTTGTCCATGTAGTGTATGTGTTTTTTCTCATGTTGATTTATTACGACGACAGTGAAAATGTGATTTATGTGCCGGTGCTACATTTTACAACCGTCTATTTACATGATATGGGTTCAAATCCTACATCCACAGGTAAAATATCGACCCTAGACGTGCACTTAAAACATCTCTTCCCATGATTCATCTTTCCAGACTGTCATGTATGTTCTGATGATGAACATGGCTGCCCTGTAACTAATCTGGAATTTTAGGTGTTTTATATTGAATACAGTAAATGATGGACCAGTGCTATATTTAACCACAGTAAATCCTTGGCATTTTTCCTCCTGATGGGATCATTTTTTAAGCATCTGGTGCAGCACTTTAACATCTGGCATCACCGTGTCAGAAGAGTTACATGACAAGCAGCGGCCGAAAGATGAGAAAAACAACTGCACAGGCGAGTATCATGACAGGTCAGGCAATGAGAAATACTATTAATCTAGTAGAAGTAAAATAAATTAATAAATGTATGTATAAAAACTGCCTTAGTTACTGTTGATAAGCAGGAGATTATGGGATTATTGAAGCCGAAGTTAACCCTTAAAGACCTAAACAGCTGCTCTAGAAGCTTTAATAACTTTAGAACCATTAATCCTGTCAATATGTTGAAATAATTCAGGTAAAATACAGTTTGTCGTCTTTTCATGGTCATCAGATATGACCCATTTGAACGTTCAGAGGCTCCGTAGTTACCGTGGAAACACCGTCATCTTCTACATCATTGATTCCCCAGTAAATCCCATGGAGTTGGATCAATGACAGTGGATGGAGACGCTTGGTTTATGTTCAGTTAATATGTTTTGCTGAAAAGGTCACTTTTTTGACAGCTTTCTCTGTTTTGATATATAACCTTTGAGTTTTCATGAACATCTAAATTAAATCTAGGGAATTAAATATGGGAAAATACATGATTCAAAATATAGAGGATAATATTGTAATAAATAGCAGATAAAAATAATTAATAAATACCAATACAAATATTACCTTTGAATTCACCTTGAGATGTTATTGACATCAACTTAATTAATACATTAAATAAAGAAAATACCTGGCTTTCCCTGAAAAATGCAGAGGGTAATATTATGATAAATGATGATAAATTACTTAGGAAAGGTCAGATGTAGTAATAGTTCCAGGTCTTTAAGGGTTAATGGCCTGTACTCTTCCATTGTTTCCAATGTCAGTTTTAATGGAAAAGTTTTCATTGTAGTCATACAAAAAATAACACATTAGTTTTCTTCATATTTTCATCATTCTGAATATTACAGCGTGTTTTGCACCATACAGTTTTATTCACATAAAAAATTCAGACTCTGTCACCACCTTCAAATGCCAGCTTAAAACTTATTTATTCAGACAGGCTTACTCAGTTCCATAGTGTCACTTTTATCTGCTGCCATTTATGTACCTATGTGTTTTATATATGTATGTGTGTCATTTTAATTGGATTTTATTTTAATAATTTTGGACGGTGACCTTGAGTGTCCTGAAAGGCACCTATAAATACCATTTATTATTATTATTATAGCACATTATTCTTATTATCCAGATTCTTTCTATCTATCTATATCTTTCCAAATGGCCCCTCCCATCTTTCTTTTATTTCAAATACCAACAGATATTTCAGCTCTGTCTGTCTATCGGTCCATGCTTTCATTATGTCTGTCTCACATTCATGGTCATTTCTCTCAAATATTTCAAGTCAGATCGATATGAAACTCGGTAAATAAATATTTACACCAATGCAGCACACATGAAAAGTTAGTGTTTGTAATATTAATGTCAGGAATGTCAAATACATATTGGATGCATCATGGAACGTACTGTATGTCCTTGTCGTCATAATAAATTAGTCAGAATCAATGAAATCAACAACTACATTTTGAATGTTAAAACCTAGAATCTGTATGTTACTAAGCAACCAATAAAAGCTGAATATGTGCATTTTAACCCATAAAGACCCAGGGTTACTTTTCCAGAAGTTCACAAACGAAGTTCTCTGTCTATTTAACCTTTCTTGAGCAATTTATCACCATTTATTATAATATTATCCTCTGTATTTTGCGTTGGTTCAATAAAAATCAGGTATTTCCCTATATTTAATTCACTGATCATGTAGATGTTCATAAAAGCTCAGATTAATGTTAATTGTTATTGATTGATTGATTGATTGTTTATTTATTTGAATATATTAAAACAAAAACAACAAGAAAAATTTCTATAAAAGAAAAAACATACTTGAAAAGGATTAGTATGTTATTACCGATATTATAAGGTTATTATATCAGAAACAGAAATAAATGAAGAAAATGGGACTTTTTCAGCAAAACTTATCATTAATTGAACATAAACCCAGTGTGTCCATCCACTGTCACTGATCCAACTGCATGGGTTTTACTGGTGAATCAATGTTGTAGAAGATGACAGTGTTTCCACGGCAACTACGGAGCCTCTGAACATCCAAATGGGTCATATCTGATGACCATGAAAAGACAACAGACTGTATTTCACACCAGTTATTTACATGTATTGATAGGATTAGTGGATCAACAGGTATTAGTTTATACTGGCAGATGATTTTGGTCGTCAGTGGATGTTTGGGTCTTTACGGGTTAAAAAAAAAACAAACTTCAGTCTTTAACATTTCATTCCAGTACGTGGCTAGGTGAATTCAGGAAGTTTTCAGAAGCCAGAGGCAGATGAAGCTGAAGAAGAAGAAGAAGAAGAAGTAGAGGAGGAGGTTCGGCCTTACCTGGATGTCATCGGATGTCAAGTGTCCCTTCATGTCGCTGTTCTTCTTTTTGGGTGGGGGAGGGGCCGGCTTGTGGGCAGGTGGGAGGTCAGTCCTGTTAAGAGAGCGAAAAGATAACATGACACTCAGCACAGTAAGGGATCATCGCTGCTCACGGCCCTCACCTTCCACAGCACTCTATAATGAGAAGTCCTGCCTGCACTTGCCTTTTTCACTCTTGCCTTGGATTTTGATAGATCTCGTGTTGGTGGCTTTGTTGCAGCGGCAGCCATTCCCCCTGCCCTTTCAAAGGCTCTCGCTGCAGAGACACTGTGCTAATGAGAGTGGGCTGTAATTGGACACTGAGGTGAGGAGATGGGAGGATGGATGGAGGGGGAGGGAGG
>JAPQRQ010036446.1:0-11961 GCA_037367365.1 Apogon talboti | reverse complement strand
CCCTCACCCTAACCCTAACCCTCACCCTGACCCTCCCCCTACCCCTCACCCTACCCCTACCCCTATCCCTAACCCTACTCCTACCCCTATCCCTACCCCTAACCCTACGCCTTGCCCTAACCCCACCGTTAACCATACCCTAACCCTACCAATAACCCTACCCTTAACCCTAACCCTAATCCTAACTGTAACCCTACCCTTAACCCTACCCCTATCCCTACCCCTAACCCTAACCCTACCCCTAACCCTATCCCTAACCCTGACCCTGACCCTGACCCTAACCCTATCCCTAACCCTACCCCTGACCCTACCCCTAACCCTACCCCTAACCCTGACCCTAACCCTACCCCTAACCCTGACCCAAACCCTACCCCTGACCCGAACCCTACCCCTAACCCTGACCCTAACCTTAACCCTACCCCTAACCCAAACCTACACCTACCCCTAACCCTACCCTAAACCCTAGCCCTGACCCTATCCCTACCCCTAACCCTATCCCTACCCCTAACCCTATCCCTACCCCTGACCCTACCCCTACCCCTGACCCTACCTCTAACCCTGTAGATAGTACTACTGCCACTACTAGTAACTCTGATGATAGTAGTACTTTTCAAAATAAAAGTACGGTATTTTACGTATCCATTAGATCAATCGGCTCCGTTCACAATGGCGTCATTACACACCGAACTCACCTGCGCTCGCGGACCTGACGTCGGACTGAAAGACTGCGGACGCCGAAAGTCGTCCCCTCTGCGCCGCATGTGTCCACCGAAGCCCCGACCCCCGCCGCTGCCGAAACCCGGCGGGGAGTCTCTGAACCCGGCTGGAGAACAGCTCCTATAGCCCCGGACTGGACCCGGAGAGTAACACGGCGAACCTGGCGAGAAAGACGGGCAGCCCCGTGGGGACCCTCCGCGCTGCCCGGAGCCTCCGAACCGGAGACCCGCGGATGGAGACCGATAACCGTGAGCGTTCCGGCCCGGAGAGGGGAACCTGCTCGGCGGCCGCGGAGCCCCGGGACTCCGCTGTGGTCTGACTGGAGTTCGGTACATTCGTGTGGGTAAAAGTATAGACGCGGAGAACCAGAAGACAATACTGAAACCAGAGAAAAACAACAAACTCTGACGACCCGGAACCGGAAACGCCCATACGCTGAGTTTTCTGGCGCAGCACCCCCAGCGGCCACGGAGGAAAACGACATGTGTAAGTCTTGATTCTTGGTTTTCACAGTCATAAAATATTGTGTATTTATTCTGTATACTGGTGGTTTTTAAAACCTACACGTGAGTCCAAAGACAAATGTCCACATCTGTGGACAGTAAAGTGGTTATTATTATTACTATGCTGTACTCACACAGGACAGTGACCTGTTACGGCCGGTGCTCAACAGGACACCGGCTCGTTGAGATTGTAGGCAGGCGGACAACAGGAGAAGAGCCTTTCTAGCCAATCAGAGGCAAGAAAGGCGGTATCTTCCCCTCCCATCCAACGTTTCGCAAATTCGCCTCCAGAGACGTGTGTTTAATGTCTGTCAATCCACAAAAATGAAAAGTCCACTGTTACCTCCTTATGAAAGAGAACATTTAAAAACAAGAACGAAGATATCAGTGAACAATCATGAACAGTATTCAACAAATATAAACAAATGAATATGATTAAGTGTCCAGAATTTATGTTGTAAAATAATTACAACACTCTAATGTCACTACATAGTTTTTTTTGTCATTTGAAGCGTTTTGTGTTACTTTATGAAGCGTTGCTGGGAATGTGTTGATTCATCTTTATCATATGACATTTTGGCCACTCGGTTCTATCCGTACGCAGAACTGTAGATCCTGGACCACCTCGACAGGCCCTGGACCACATCCGTGGGTCCTGGACCACCACGGTAGGCCCTGGACCACCTCTGTAGGTTCTGGACCACCCCGGTAGGCTCTGGACCACCCCGGTAGGCCCTGGACCACCTCCATAGCTCCTGGACCACACCGGTAGGTCCTGGACCACCCCAGTAGGCCCTGGACCACCGCGACAAGTCCTGGACCACCTCCGTAGGCCCTGGACGTACCACCCCGGTAGGTCCTAGACCCTGGAAATATAACCCAGACATCCAAATATAACCCCATCCAATTTATTACAGATGTAGTTTAGCCAATGATTGGTTTAGTTTGGTGGTCAATGATTGTTTTTCCTTGTTGAGAAGGAGGTTCTAAGGACAGGAGATGCCTGGGACATTGATCCATTTGTTTCTCTGACTGTTTATGTTTGTTGTTTGTTTGGTTTTTTTTTTTATCAATTCAACAATTTCTGTAAAGCCCTGTGAGGCAAGTTTGTTGTGATATTGGGCTCTATAAAATAAAATTTAATTAAATTGAGCTGTTGTACATTATATTAGGGTTTGTGTTATATAATATTATATAACATTCTATTCTATTCTATTCTATTACAATATAGTATATTACAATTATATTGTTTAGCGTCCACTGTATTCTCTATTTCTACAAAAGTAGTCGAGGGCCACAGAGGGGTGGATAGGTATGCCTCTGTTATTTATCAGTGATAAAGTGTGTTATTAGTGAAATAAATAGCTTCTCTATATGTCGCTCTCATCGCTGCTGTTTAACATGTGGCGATGAGAGAACAACGGCTGTTCATTCATTGGTGGTGCTCAAAACGCACAGGCTAGGGAGAGAGCGAAAGCGCGTGTACGAGGGAGAGAGAGCGAGTGCAGTTACAGGCTGCGAGTCGCACGGACAGTGACGCACACGGCGCGCACAGCGGCGGAACGCGCTGCGCTAGAACCCGTCCTGTTCGGGCTACACTGGGAGAGAGAGAGAGAGAGAGAGACGCCTTTCAGCATAGTCGGGTCCTGGCCTAATAATGATGTGCCACTAGTGGAACCCAGCACCAGACAGTCATCAGAGAGATAGTGGCATCATATTACCAACAAAAAGAAATTAATAAAATGAGAAGGTGACAAAGAAATGCAAAGACAGTGCCGCAAAATTGAGGGAGAAGAAAAGAACAGCTTTAACAGCAGAGGCTGCAACAAGTAAAAAAATTCCGATGATGCTTGCTGCAGGGGATGGGGCTAGTACAAGGTGGCTGCTGCTTCAGCGGGTCCCTCAGCCACAGCAGGTGGTATGGGGCCAGCACCAGTTTGACAGTGAGTCTGACAAGGACGGAGGCAGTGGAAGGACCAGTAACATGGTCCGGCAGCCGGAGACTGAAGGAGAACATGTGGAGGCAGATGTTACACCGTGAAGGAGGTGGTGATGTGGTGGTCAGATGAAGAACACATATGTATGCTTTACTTTGAACATTATGGCCTTATACAGATCAAACACTGATGCACTACTGTTCTAATATTATTGTAACAGTACAAAGGGATATAGTTCAGCACAGTGGTGCTGTTAAGGGCTTGTGTGGGTACATTAACGGGGCGAGTCAGTACAGCAACTGCATGGGGGTTCTGGTGGGCCGGTCTAGACCAAAAAGTCCAGGGCCGAATTTTTGTCCCAGTCCAGCCCTGTCCTGGGACTTCCTCCTCCTCCTCCTCCTCTTGATGAAGATGAATGCTGAACAAACTGATGCTAAACTGAGGGATGAGGCTATGGATGATCTGCTTCTTCACAGGACTCAGACTCTCAGATGTCCTTCCAGCAGCTCCTCCTGCTGTGTGGGTGGATGTCTCTGAATAGCAGCAGTGAGTCTGAGCCACTGATGGAGTAACAGTTTGTGGTGGAGGTGGTGTTGAGGTTATCAGGCCTTCCCTCATTTAACAGCACTGACGTGTTCTGCAGCCGCCCGCACACAAAAAATAGATCCTCACATGACGATCGTCCACCTCGTCACGTTCCATCTGCACCATCACATCCAAACCTCCATCAGGTCTGAAGGCCAGTACAACTACACCTCCACCTAGACGTCTATCTGGACCTCAGTCTCCACCTGGACCTCTGTGTCCACCTGGACCTCTGCCTCCACCTGGACTTCAGTCTCCACCTGGACCTCCATCTCCACCTGGACCTCCACCTGGTCAGTCCTTGTATGTGTGCAGGTCTGAGGTGTTTGGGATGTCCCAGTGTTACCTCAGTGGTGGGGTGGATGTTTCCGGCTGACGGAGGTGAATGTTCTCCCTCTGTTTGCTTTGCCGTCTCTTTCTGAGCGACTGCCGACCTGTAATGAACTGTGTCTGTTTGTGGAGCTGAAGTTCATCTATGTTCACCCACTGCTCAACTCTGATTTAGTCCAGTACCAGACCCCAGTCCTGGACCTGGCCCAATGAACTGAAGTGAACCGGATGACAATGAGGTCAGAGTGAAGTGGAAAAGTCATCACACGAGGAAGAGGAGAAACACACACATTTATAACTATGTTTTTTAACCACAAACTGGTTATGATTCATCAAATACTGTCCTCAACCAGCAAGAAAACAAGAAAAGTTTATTAAAAAAATGTAATTATACTTCTAACTCACTTTTTAAACACTTTTTAAAATTTATTTAACCTTTTTTTTTTTTTTTTTACTTTTTTCACTTTTATAAACAAAGCAACGTAGAACACAGACCATGAGGCCAGAGATGGATATTTAAATAGTGCAATTATATGTGAGAAACAAAACAATACAAAACAGCAAGATTAATCAAACCCTCTTCAGTGTCCATGTCCATGTCCTAACCCTGGCCCTAACCCTAAACCTAAACCTAACCTTGACCCTAATTCTGGCCCTAACCCTAACCCTGCCCCTAACCCTAATCCTAATCCTAATCCTAACCCCTAATGCTGTTCCTAACCCTAACCCCTCGGACCCTGTTCCTCATAAGGTTAGTGGGGTTAGGGTGAATCTTTCCATGATGAATCTTTCTCCCACAGATGTTGGGAGTTCCTCAATCCAAATTCAGACTTTGTATCAGTCTTCACGTCACTCGTCTCCGTCATCACCTCATTCATCACTTTACAAATAGACATGAGTGTCGCCTCTTGTTGGGGTTAGGGTTAGACTTATAGTTATAGTTAGTTTGGGCCAAGGTTAAAGTTAGTTTGGGTTAGTTAGTTAGGGTTAGAGTTAGTTAGGGCTAGGGTTAGAGTTAGATAGAGTTAGGGTTAGAGTTAGTTGGGTTAGAGTTAGTTAGGGTTAGAGTTAGTCAGGGTTTGAGTTAGTTAGGATTAGAGTTAGTTAGGTTAGAGTTAATTAGTTAGGGATAGGGTTAGCATTAGTTGGTTAGAGTTAGTTAGGGCTAGGTTTAGTTAGTTAGGGTTATAGTTAGTTAGGGCTAGGGTTAGTTTTACAGTGACAGTAAAATTACTCACAAACTGTCTCAGGTCTTCGAGGGTTAAGTTACTCATTTCATGGTTTTTATGTTGTTTTTTTGGTGTGAATGATAACCTCTTATGACACTAATATGAAAATGAGTGTAGAAAGTGTGTAGTTTTCAGCAGCACCTCATCCAGACAAAACTGTCACAGTCATTTCAAGCATGAAACTGATTAAGAAATTTTGTCTTTGTTTATTATATAATGGCACAGTTGGTAACAAACTGACAACTGCAAACCTGAATCATTCTGCTATTTCCAAAGAAAGAGAAACTTCTACAGAGATATAAGCAACAAGTCACCAGAATAACTGTGTCCATACATTCCCTGGGTTAGGGTTAACCCTAACCCTGCATCACTGCAGGTCTTCAGTCAATTGCCACCGTAGTTTTGACTCCAAAGGAGAGTTTTTGTTGCTGGTGAATCTGGCCTTAAAACTCGTCATTTCCTGTGAATGTTTTTATTTTTTATTTATTTATTCATTTTTTTATGTGCAGCCACATCCCTCTCCATTTATGTCTCGGATGTCCTTCTGGTTCTGCTTTTATATATATATTTTAATGTTTCTGCTATAAGAGAGTTTAGGAGCAGCCACACTCTTCTACAATCATGTTCTGGATGTCCTTCTTGATGATCTTCTGCTCCTCGTTGTAGTACAGCATCGACATGGCACGTAGTCGCGTTGGTACACAGCAGGACTTGGTATTCTGGAAAGGCCCGAAGCCTCGCAGTCGGTAATGGTTGATGACGGCGGAATGGAAGGACAGCGATGAGCCGGTCACGCTCGCTGTGTGGTTTGGACAGTCACCCTCGCAGTAGTTGGCATGGTAACCGGACGGAGCGATGATCCAGTCGTTCCATCCGATGTCTTTGAAGTTAACATAAAACTGCCGCTTACAGCACATTCTGAGTTTTCCATCGCATTCCAGGCCTCGACGGACACGCCGCGGCCCCACGTCCTCTTGAGTCCGAAGCACCACCATGAGGAAGGGTCGGTGGGACTGCTCCCGCTCAGATCCCAGAGTGGGCGTGGCTCCGGCATCACTGCACAGTGGGCAGGACAGGTGCAGACTAAGCTTGTTCTGTCCACGGTCCAGCAGGTCCTGGATACTGCGTGAGACGGGCAGCGTGTGCCAGCCGCTGCGTCGAGTGTCAGCCATCTTCTCTGAAATGGGCAGCTCTTCTGCCTCATCTGCCCGCCCGTCACCATGACGACACAGCAGACGCAGTTTCACATGGCCTTTGGCTCGGTTTCCCTTCGCCACCTTCAGGAAGATCCACACATTGGCCTGTTCAACCACTGCTGAACCACTGCCCTCTTTTGAAATGTCAAAGGTCACCACAGATGGAGAGTCTCCTGGTACAAAGAAAACAGTTAGCATGTTAGCATTTAGCAGAGGTATGAGGTAACAAATAGGACACATAGTAAAAATACAAAGACTTCATGAATGTACTTCAGCAGAGCCTTGAGGTACATGTACTTGAGCATTTTAATACAAATATCTGGATGTTCTACTCCTCACATTTCCAAACAGGCTCTAGTTATTTTGATTGTGCACCAGATTTTTTTGCATCTTTTAAGTCATACACCTTAAATATATATAATTTCTAAATCTAATTGATCCATCTGCGATGTGAACAGATGTCACATCAGGGTGTCATCACTGGTGTGAGTGTGATCAGAGGATCGATTTGAATCCTGTTCCTTCCATCGATAAACACCAGTGTCCCAGTTCCACTGGTGTCCACACATGTCCAGCATACACACGTTGGACACATGACATGGTCTGATGTGGATCAGCTAATCTGTTCCTTCTCTGTGGTTTTGGTCCTAACATGTTCTTCCTGTTGTTGAGTTTCCACTGGTTCACACCTTGTTGTTAACCCTCTAAGGACACACCCACCTCCTCAGGACACGCCCACTAAGGGATACTAAAGGATACTGTCTCACCCTCAAGTAATTAGTTTTTATAAATACTTAGATTCATACTGTACACACTATAATCATTAACAGACAGTACTTTTACTTTCTGCCACCTCCCTTCCCATCATTTGACAAAACTCCCAAAAAAGTGTCATTAAAAGTACGAATGAATCAGCTTCTGTCTCTAAATATACTCAGCAGTGACATGAGCAGAGACTCTAAAAAAAGAAAGTCCTGATTTCAGGGAATGTTGTGAACGAGGCCAACCCCTCCTGTTCAGTGTCCATTCACCTCACAATAATTAGTGGGGCCCATTTTAGATGAATGAAGTGATTATTCACGGCCCAAGACCACTCGGTATGCCCCCTCCCATCGTTACCGTCCCACTAATTTCCTTTGAGGGTCTTCTGACTGAAGATCCCACTCAAAGGGTGATCTATTAATAGCACGAAGCTATTATGTACGTTTATGTAAGCAAACAAACCATAGGACAAAGTCTTTGGTCACAAATGGCTTCATGTTCTCAGAAATGAGCATGTCATCCTTACATTTCACAGCTGAGGTTTCAGAATAGCTCCTTTAATTTGTATTTCCATCAATGGCATCTAGTTCAGACTCCCTTCATCCAGATTATTGGTCTGACAGAGTAAAGCACAGCAAATATGCAACTAAACTCTGGACCAGTCTTCCTGATGATGTGAGACAGACCTCTACTCTGACAATGTTTAAGTCCAGGCTGAAAATGGCTCTGTTCAACTGTGCATGTAACAACTGAAAGTATTCTATCTACAGTCTTCTCTTTGACTTTAGTTTAACTGATTATTATTTATGTTTTATCGATTATATTTTAATTGTAATTGTGTGTTTTTAAATAGTCTCTTCCAATCTTGTAAAGCATTGTGAATTGCCCTGTGTATGAATTGTGCTTTACAAATAGATTTGCCTTGCCTTGCCTAAAGCTACAGACCATACTGAGCAGGCATTCAACATTTTAACAACCCTGTACCATGATTGGGTAATGGGTAATGGGTTTGGGTAATGGGTAATGGGTTAGGGTAATGGGTTATGGATAATGAATAATGGGTTAGTGTAATGGGTAATGGGTTAGGGTCATGGGTAATGGATTAGGGTGAAGGGTAGTGGGTAAATGGTAATGGGTTATGGGTAATGAGTAATGGGTAATGGGTTAGGGTTATGGGTAATGTGTTAGGGCCATGGGTAATGGGTTAGGGTAATGGGTAATGGGCGAAGGTTATGGGTTATGGGTAATGAGTCAGGGTTTGGGTATGGGTAATGAATTAGTTTGGGTTATGGGTAATGGGTTAGGGTTATAGTTATGGGTTAGGATTATGGTTGATGGGTTAGGGTAATGGGTTAGGGTAATGGGTTAGGGTTAAGGGTAATGGGTAATGGGTGAGGGTTATGGGTAATGAGATAGGGTAATGTGTAATGGGTTAGGGTTAATGGTAATGGGTTAGGGTAAAGGGTAATGGGTTAGAGTTATGGGTTGTGGGTAATGGATTTGGGTAATGGGTTAGGGCTATGGGTTTATGTGTTATGGCTATGGGTTATGGGTTATGAGTTTGGGTTAAGGCTTTGGGTTATGGGTTATGAGTTTGGGTTAGGGCTTTGGGTTATGGGTTATGAGTTTGGGTTAGGGCTTTGGGTTATGGGTTATGAGTTTGGGTTAAGGCTTTGGGTCATGGGTTATGAGTTTGGGTTATGGGTTAGGGCTATGGGTTATGAGTTTGGGTTATGGGTTATGAGTTTAGGTTAGGGCTTTGGGTCATGGGTTATGAGTTTGGGTTGTGGGTTATGAGTTTGGGTCATGGGTTATGAGTTTAGATTATGGGTTCACATTAATGAATTAGTTTGTGTGAAGCAACAGCAGGTTAGAGGAGTAGATGATAAATAAACACAATGAGGATCTTCACATTCTAAAGATGAATTAGACATGTTAGTCTTCACTTAATGTTTAAAAATTCCCCCCAAAAATAAGTCAGACCTTGGTCTAATGTCCGGTTTTAGATTAACTCAGATTGAGATTAATTTATCAACAAAAGACTGATGTCACTACTCCCAAAATGCATTTCATCAACAGACATCTTGAGCTGCTGATCCTTATGGGTATTGTAGTACTTGGTGAATAAATTATTTTGGAAAGGTTCCCATTCTACATTCATACCTCAGTCAGTTTTTATCAGAGATTTTTGTTTGTTTGATTTCAGTAACACATCCCATGCAGAAGTGTGTGTGTGTTTTCTCCAGAGGGACCACTCCCCACTCTAAACTCACAGGTAATTGCACCTGGATGTACCAGATTTGGTGGACCCTTGCATCAGGTCAAGATGCTCTTGGAGCCACACCCCTAACCCTTATCCCTTATCCCTAACCCCTAACCTCAACCCCTAACCCTAATCCCTAACCCTAAACTCAACAGGAGGTCCACCATTTTGGTTTGAATGTAAAATTCATGCCTGGTTTTGCCATTTCCATCCAGTAAGTTATACACGCATGCTAACTGACTGTCAAACTCACCTGGCTCTGCAAAAGTGATGATTTCAGAGGGAGGTTCTAGAGGTGCGGCTTCATCAAGAGTCTGCCTCTCCCCTTGTATCTCCACGCTGCCATCTTCAGCCACTTGGCCGACATGCAGCTTTCTGATGGCGTTCAGTAGCGCCGCTCGAGGGACTGGCTGCGTCAGGTTGGGCCTGGCGCTCAGTTGCAGCATGTTGAGGATGTGCCGCTTCACCGCCTCCACCATATCAGTCCGACCCGCCGCTGACGAGTTCCTCCTCACCTGATCCAAAGAGCATGACGGACAGATGGAGCCTGATGGTGATTCCTGATGTTGGAGATGCGCCTCGGACAACGACGACATGGTCGGTGAAGAATCAGCGAGCAACGGGTGAACCAGAAGAATGAACGCAAGCAGCAATGAGGCTGACGCCATGGTAGGACGTTAGGGCTAGGAACAGGGTTAGGGTTAGGGACAGAGATAGGGTTAAGGCTGCACCTGAGAGTAGAGTCAGCAGAATCCAGATTCAGCTTTTTGTAACACTTTCTTTCAGAGTAAAGTCATTTTGAGGTCATGTTTGTTTCATTTGGCTTTCGGTTTAATTGTATTGGATTTCTGATCCAGATCTTAGCCTTGAGTTTCCGGTTCGAGGTTTCTTGTCCTGGCTTCCCAGTTTCAAGTTTGTCATCTGGGATTTTTGTGGTTGTACTATTGTCGTCCCAGATTCTTGGTCTTGGATCTGTGCTCAGTATCCTGTTGTGATGCACCAGGTGTTTGACCTTTTTAGTAGTAAATCCAACAATAAAGTCATTTCCACATCATGTTTGCTTCAGTCTGGTCCTGAGGTCATGGTCTTTGGTTTGTGGTCCTAGGTTTCTTGTTCTTGTCTGTGGTTCTGGTCCAGTCCTGGTGGAGCTGCAGGTCTGATCCTCTGTGGTTCTGGTTCTGGTCCAGTCCTGGTGGAGCTGCAGGTCTGATCCTCTGTGGTTCTGGTCCAGTCCTGGTGGAGATGCAGGTCTGATCCTCTGTGGTTCTGGTCCAGTCCTGGTGGAGCTACAGGTCTGATCCTCTGTGGTTCTGGTCCAGTCCTGGTGGAGCTGCAGGTCTGATCTGATCCGGTCTCAGTTACTGTAATTATACGTCTGTGGAGGTTTAATCCCTCCTCCGTCCACACACAGAGGTATTCCCTGTGACACACACACTGTGAGTAAAGTCCACTCAGAATATCTCAGGACTGTTTGTGGTGTTTCCTCTTGAATCAACGTCACGACAGAAGAGGAGGAGGAAGGAGGGAAGAGGAGGAAGAGTGTCCCCCTGATTCATTCATACCACACACACCGATGACTCAGCGTGGCGTCACGTGGAGGAGACACTCCATCAGTGTGAAACTCA
This sequence comes from Apogon talboti, assembly GCA_037367365.1. Taxonomy (NCBI): domain Eukaryota; kingdom Metazoa; phylum Chordata; class Actinopteri; order Kurtiformes; family Apogonidae; genus Apogon; species Apogon talboti. The sequence goes on along the minus strand of JAPQRQ010036446.1, from coordinate 814 downwards.
TTTTTAGACTAAAAAGAGACGAGTGTGTTGCAACCAGAGTTCTGCACACGGCAGATGGAGCTCAGATCTCACACACCGGGGTTGTGAACATCTGCCCTCTGCTGGTGGGACACTAGCGTTACAGATGTGCTCATACAGGATGAGGCCCGACATTTGTTTGGTTCTGAAAAGTGATGCTATCGTCTTTGACAGGTGGTAAGTACAGATAGAAGAGTCTAGTAAAGGTAGAAATACTCATTAAACTGTTTATTGAAGTAAAAGTGGAAAAGTACATGGTCTGAAATAAGTTCACAAAAATCAAAAGGAGGCCTTTCACCTTGTTAGCTCTTCGATGTTGTTTTCATTAGAATGATTATTCCTGTTGAATAAGGCTTCACATTGCATTCTAGGTAATTTTTGGATAGATGTTGGCTTGTGTAATACCAGAATAAATGTAATTAAAAAAAACCAAAAAAACATGCTAGTGTGCATTAAGGGGTGGCAAACATGACAAATTCATGTGTCCCAGCATGGGGGTGGGGGCATAGAGCAGTGGAGTGGGAGTGAGAGTTAGAGGAATTAGGGTTATAGGGTTAGGGTTAGGGTTATAGGTTATTGGTTATTGGGTTATAGGGTAATAGGGTTATGGTTATAGGTTATAGGGTTAGGGTTATAGGTGATAGGGTTATAGGTGATAGGGTTATAGGGTTATAGGTGATAGGGTTATAGGTGATAGGGTTATAGGGTTATAGGGTTAGGGTTATAGGTGATAGGGCTATAGGGTTATAGGGTTAGGGTTATAGGTGATAGGGTTATAGGGTTAGGGTTATAGGTG
>JAPQRQ010036445.1:0-11968 GCA_037367365.1 Apogon talboti | reverse complement strand
GATCTGGGGGGGGGGGGGTTAGGACAAAGAGGGGAGTTACTGAGGAAAAAATGCAAATGTACAGATGCACAGTAGCTTTTGAACCCGCTGAAGAGACCCAGAGCCGAACCGCCACCCCATTTTATCTCCACCTCAGCATTTACAAAACAAGGTGATAAACGTCTCTTGAGAAAATCCTACATTAGTGAGGTTCTGGCCTTCAAAGCTCGACAGCAGGATTATGGACATTAAAAAACTTTTGTGAGCATGACCATCCGGAGGTAAAACACACACTTCTAAGAGTGTAGCCATGGGCAGCACTCATCACCTCTGTTTATCCGAGGGGCTTAGGCCACTTTGGGGACTCCCCTTAAGTCTCACTTATCTCATTAGACCCTTAAAACTGATTAATATGAATGCCAGCAGAGGCCGGCTCAAGGCATTCTTAAGAAAGGAGGGAAGGAGGAAAAGAGAAGAGAAGGATGGGAGGAGGGGGGTTAGAGGAAGGGGGTTTTTGTGTCTCCGGACAATGAGCTGATGGCTTTTTAAGCCTCTCAGTGGCTCTGGGTTAATACCCAGGACTGCAGTCATGGGATAGGCCGCAGTTCAAAGGCTGCTGCACTCCGAGGCCCACTGCTCGCTGATTTAAAGGAAGAAAATAAACAAGCTGAATAAATACATCTCCTGCAACTTGAACCTCGCTAAAGAAATAATGAACTGCTCTTCCAAACCAGAGTGATGTGTGTGTGTGTGTGTGTGTGTGTGTATGTATATGTGTGTGTGTCTGCGTCCGCTTGTCAGTCTGTGTTCTTTAGGGTGTCATATTTGGTTATGTGGGATAATGTTTGGAGTAAGCCGGACCAGTCAAAGCTGGGCTCAGATGAGAGGACAGGGTGAAGATGGGATTTATCACACATTCCGGGGATCAATCGGTTTCCCTTCAGGGTGAAAAATACACTCTGTACAGTTTCACACAGGAATACAACCACTGCACATAAACAAAGACCGGCTACACACACACACACACACGCACACAATGCAACTTCACAAAATGGGAGAAGTATCAAGCAGTTCTCAGAGGAGCAGGCTCAGAGAATTGGGTCAAGAATAGTGCTATGCTCTGCTATAGTAAAAAGGTGTGTGTTTTCGCAGCTTCATTAAAGCAGACTTGGAAAGCAGAGGTCAGCTCAGGATAACCACAGATTCACACATTTTAACAGGCAACTACATGCATATGTACATGTAAAAGTATGCCAGTAAACATGGAGACCTGCCCACATGTAGACCCACAAAGACGCAACACACTGATCTCAACATCAAACACAGCTCAGATCCAACAGAGGATGTCAGTTTCAGTTTTGTGGAGATATCAGATCTTGAATCATTTCTGAAATTGTTGAATATGTGTTTGATTCCAGAGCTCAGATCACACAGGCATCTGTTGCCTAATAAAAGGCTTGGAGCCAGGAGAGTACATGAGAAAAGATGTTTTTCAGGCCTAAGTAGTTGTTGAAGTTCAGTTTATGAGTCTTTTTCTAAACAGTGTGATACGTGTTAAATAAAAAAAAAATCATTAAACTTCTTAAAATCCCACTTAGCCTTATTAGACACACAGCTTTCAAGCTGAACCAAAAAATTAAAATATATAAATATTTAAAGCAATGTGTTTGTTCATATAATTATCCACATTGCAATAACAGTCATTCCTATTTATGAGTTTATTTGCAAAATATTAACACTTTTGAGGAATATTTAGCCATTTCCAGCATTAAATAAACCTGGAATGTGCTACGAGTATTTTAATAAAAACATGCACTTTCAAGGACACAGTGAGCAATGTGTCACAGTTGTTAAGACCAAGATGCAACTTAGGACCGCATCACCAGCCCCCAAGTAAACACTGCCCTGTGTGTGGGAGTCTTTAGTGTCAGAGGAAACAAAGCAGGGGTCTAAACCTGAGCAGGCTTAATCCTGTCTCTGTAGAAAATAGCCCCAGTGTCACTAAAGCCGCACCGCAAAGACGACACCTCCTCTGGGTAAGGACCCACAGTTTGTCCCCTGGAGAACCACCACCAACCCACCAACCACGGTTACCACCAGGGAGACAGACTGACAGCAAACCGCATGCATCTTTAAACCCTGGCAAGGACAGACAAGGAGGCGCGGGGGCTGATGAGCTGGATGGAGGAGGGAAGCAGATGAGGGAGGATGGATAAGGCTGGTTTGAAAGGAGGGAAAGTGCCACCTCTTCTTTTCCACACACTGTGTCACCCCTGACTACTACAGGCTTCTCCCTTCATGTCTGGCACTTGCATTATACTACTCCTCTCCTCCCTTTTTCTGTCCTGAAGTATACTACAACTTCAGCTGTGCGCTCTCCCTTCCCCGTCACCATTCACGCCATCCTCCCCTCACTCCTCTCCTTCCCCTTCTCTTTTTTTCTCCCCCCGATTGAAGCGCATGCATTACTTTCAGCCCTGGCTATGTAGAGTGGACAGAGGGAGCAGAACAATGGCCGCCTTTCAGCCTCACGGCGAAGCATTGGGGGGGGGGGGTGGGCACTGGCTGCTAGTATTTTTCTCTACTGTCAATTCAAACAGGCTAATGTGGCTAGCTTATTATTGGCACGTCTGGCCACGACGGTAGAATGAACAAAGTGAAAGCAACACAGTTTGACTGGTTGTTTATTTATACTTATGTTCAGTGGAAAATTGTCGCAGCAGAGGGCGCTTAACCAAGAGGTGTTCATATTATAAACAGGCCCATGCGTCAATTATGTAATTTATCCAAACTACTGCAAGTTTGCGTGGCTGTACAAACACAGACACAGAAACAGCTGATGACATCCAACTATAACACTGGCATATAGGGTAGTAGGTGATAACACGACGTCTGGTGAAAGAGAGCGCTTCATGACGTCAAAAATGTTTATTTGAGGATGTAAAATTATGGGAACGAAGCAAACAGATTGTGGCAATTCCAACAGGGGAGCAGACCACACAATTGTACAGTCGGCCTGTGTGTTTCTCACTCCGTCTGTGAAGACGAATTACCACATGAGTCATTTACAACTGCCTACAACTCGTCAATTAGGTCTTTATTCACAAGCTGGAGATGTGTTCTCTTCTGGGATCTATTCTTCACACTGCTGCCCAGCTAGAAAAACATCCAGTCACTCCCCCGCAGCCCCCCCAAGTTAAATAAGGAAAACGGCAGCGTAAGGTCCGAAGCCAGCCTACCATGAAAGGAATTATCTGTGGAAAATGTGTCTGGCAAAAACCAAATAGCCTCAATCGTTCCTGTCACATTTTCCAGCTGAATAGTGAATAGTGACAGAGAGAGAGAAAAAAAAATTAAAACCCATCAGTCGTTTTGGCCTCCACATGCTAGTGTAGTTCCTGTAAATAATGTGACTTTGACAGTAAATGAGTTTAATGAGGTCAGATCAACCAAAACAGGAAAAGCTGGGTTAAATCAAGCAAAGGCATGCAGTTTGGTCCTAAAAAGTACACTTGAAATTCTGTAGGCCGGGTGCAGAGGGCACAGAAGGGTATCAGAGTTCTCTCAGTAGCGCCCCTTTCTGGTCAGGGGTGATAGATCAGCCATGCGTTACTACAGTAACAGCTGCTTCAAAGCCTCCATCTTACAGAGGAGAGAAAAGGAGCTGAAGAAGAATATGGTAGCGCCATTTTCAGCCATGACCCACACTGCCTGGAACAACCAAACCTATACCACACCAGAACAAGATTTTAAAGAATGCTGTTTAAGGCCTTGTTAGACCTGTAGTAATTCTGTACTCCTGTTAATCACTTCCCCCTGAGTCTTAAAATGAAACAACTTTTCTGCGGTGGAAGTTTTTTTTGTTTTTTTTTTTTCCCTACATTCATATTAACTGAGATCTACAAATATACTCAGGTGTTCGCGGTAAAAATACAACTTGGACTGGATCTGTTCCCACAGAAGCTCTGGGGTGGCACAAAGTAACTTTAGGAAAAATAAAGAAACAGCTGAGGGAAAAGATACTTCCCATAACTTTGAGATTTTGAGTGAAACTGAGACAGTGAGAGCAGGGAAAGAGGAAAAAAAAATTAGTCTCTGAATAAACAAACATAAGCATCTAGACTAGCAACCAAACTGCAAAAAAAGGAAAACATTTTTATTGTTGTCATGGTGGAATATAAGTCTTGCATAGAGCTACGCACATGTGGACGTTGCATAAGCTGGTTAATACTTTATTGTTTCCAAGTAAAGCTATATGGAACGTTCCTCTGAAAGCCACGGGTGGAATAACGGCTAAAAGAAAGATCGCTTCGCTGATAGCAGTGTTTCAGCACTCCATCTGACCTTGGAGTGATTACTCTGAAAACAAAAACCTGGACATTAAAATCTTCCCGAGGCAGGGGACGGAAACATGTGCAACTCAAATGAAGCTGCCATTCAATATCATCCATTCTATCAGAATAAAAAGATATCTAATACGCCCCATGGTTGATAACATGTAAAGGAACCGTGGGATTTTTAAGGCAGTTGGAACCCTTTTAATACTATTAACCTTGGTCCAATGAAATAATAACAATCTAATCATGAATAAACAGGCTTTTAGTGTTGTACTTTGGTAAATAAATAACCAGAATAAAGGTCAGGAAGAACAGATTGGAAGGAGAAAACAGTTTTTAATGGAATATAATCTTAATGCACATATGTGTTATATGTATTATTAACAATTTTTACTAGACTTGTAACAGAACATGTATTTACTTTAATAATAAATATGCATATATAAATAAACTGGGAAATAACTTGATTTTTTAAAATAAAAAATAGTTCATTTAAAGCTAACTATACATATTGATATACTTAAAAAAAATAAATAAATCACTTTTAGTGTGTGTAGACTGCCTGTACAGTAGTGGTTAGAACTACAGGCGGACCACCAGGCACCCCGGCAACAGGGCTGCTTCTGTCCGCCACACAGCACCTCCGCAAGGGTCACGGCCAAGAGTCCTCCCCCTCTCCCATCTTTACGCTGAAGAACAGCTGCTCTGCCAAGCACATTGACTAAGCACTGACTACTGCCTGCTGGGCTCATTTTCTAGTTAATAGAAAAAAATCTAATTTAAATGGAAAGTGCATTTACAGGTCTAGTGAGAAAACACAGAGTGCCATTTAATCCTAATAAAAATACTCCTCGGTTTCATCCCGTAAACACCATTATTACAGTTTTTGCTGCTTTTCCATCAGGTCCTGGGTTTTTTTTTGGGTTTTTTTTCTATATCCTCTGTCTTGCTCTTTGTGCCCCCCCCATCAGACTCAACTCGGTCCTCGCAGCTTGGTTGGTGCTACCGCCTGCCAATGCCACAGGCGTAAAAGAATGACAGAGCAAGAGGTCATTAACAAGAACTAATCAGCCCTCAGACAGAGATGGACGGAGAGAACGAGCCAGAGCCGTGGAGAGAGAGTAGAACACGGCTCTGAGCGAGTGAGTAGAAAATGATAAGGAGGACTGAAAGAGCTGTCATGGGCTCAAAAGCTACCTACTAAGGCAATACAAAGCAATGGAAACTTGAGTTTTTTAACTAATGGATCATGAGTATCTTAAATGTGTATAAATAAAATGAAGTATTGCATTAGTATAGATTAAGTTTACATCCATTGTGCAATCACAGACAACATGCATGCATGCAAACATACACGAGTATCAACTATAAAATAAGATGCAGACAAAAATAACTTTTCGTGCACCAAACAAGCAAAGTTGTCTTTGATAAACCGAGACGTAACTACTACACGCATGCTTGTAACGAAAGAATAAGAACCTAAAGACTACAACATGAGGTAGCACGTATAAAAAATGCTCTCCGGGCTGTTTGTTGAGATACAAATTATGCAGCAAAATACAAATCACCTTGAGCAATTTGCATGACCACAACCGCATCAAACTGTTTATGTTAATAACACCCTGCACTTCAAGGAGAGTTCTAGTTACTAGTTTGTCATTCATGGGCCAACTTTCTGCTTCGTTATTCCTCGCCGTATGTGTGTGACCTCTCCCTGCGCTCCTCTCAGAATGTGCCTGACCTCTGCGCGTCTTTCTCCACCATCAACCGTGGAGGGACTCCCGAAATATCTAATTGTATTCATTCATTTTCTGCGCCCGGCAAGGAGAGACAGAGAGGGAAAAAAGAGAGAGAGAGAAAGAGAGAGAGGAAGGGAGGGAGGGAGTAGGAGAGAACGAGAGGCAGAGCGCCGGGAGGCAGCACGGGGAGAAAGGCAGGGAGATATGGGGAAGAAGAGAGGGCAGACGGAGGGAGGAAAGGAAGGAAGGGTCCTCTCCTCGGCATTACAGCTGAAACATCACCAGAGCCCCGGTCTGTCTCTTCATTAGAATAAATACTCAGTAGCAAAGACAGTCGGCCACAAAGCACAGGACACAATCCACCAGGAGAAATGTATTTTAAGTGTTTCCACAACTCTCCCAGGACGTTTTCCACACTTACTGCACTTCTCTTAACTGACCCCTCGAAATAACTCAAGCGGTTGACGACCAATACGCTGAACGCTTAAATTACAGTATGATAAGACACGATCTGAGAGGAAAAAAAATCTCAAGTCTGGTTTTTCAATTCTAGGAATAAAAAAAAAAAAGAGCATATAAGTGGTTGTGATAAAAAAGAGAGATCCGGAAATAGAAACGGAACACAATGACCTTCACACTAATAAAGTGGTTAGCGTATTTCTATTCTCACGCTGGAGGTTTGAGACACAAGGGTGGAACGAAGCCAACGAAACAGCGAGGAAATCCCCTCAGCCCCTGCCCCAGTCGCCAACAACTCACAAAGTCCACACAAACAACTGGAGCGTTGATGAAACTAGTCAATTAATTTAAAAAATATACACAATTATCAGTTAGTTTTTCTGATTTTAACCACTAGAAAACCACAGAATAGAAATTTCAACACCAAAAAAAAATGTAAAAAAAAATTCTGAATTGCAAAAAATTCTGAGATTTTTTTTGTTCAATATTTCTGTCAAACTGAGCCATTAATGTGTCTACGCTTCAGTCAATATAGTCCAATCACTGAGTTTTCTAAACCGTTTTTCTTGGAAAAGTTAACATTTTCTCGAAATTTAAGCAACCTGAAGTGCAAAAATGATTATTCACTTTTATTTCCTTTTTCAATGCAAAATTTGTAGGCAGTAGCACATATATTGTGGAATGAAGGTGTCAAAGTTAGTAAATATAACTGCGTTTAGATACTTTTTTCCCTCCTATGTAGAAGATTTCATTTGTTTGTGTGCGTTTTAGGTGCTTAAGATGGTAAGCAGAGCGTAACGTATTGCATACAGTGATGTGAAACTTCCAACTTGGGCACAATAAATTAAAAGCAAAAATGAATTTTGTGACAAAATCGACCTAAAACTAAATCTTTACCGTGATGGATTATGTTGCTAAGGCAATTTTCAAGTCTGTGGAAGCTGCAGTTTTAGATGGTACAAAATGGACGGCGAGAAATTGCTTTTTTTCAAGAGGTAGTAAAATAAGCTCTGAGCTGTTCACACACCAACAGATATAACGTCAAAGACAGAGAGAGTGAAAATGTTAAAAAAAAAAAAAAAAAAAGTGGAATCATCCTGTTTAATCACCTCATGGGGTTATTAATGGTGAATGAGTGTGGGATAGGTTTTCTTTTGTTATAAACTAACATGTCAGTTTCGTCATGGGCGTCCCAGGCTGTAAATTCTTGAAGTCGCTGTACTTTCGGTGTGACTGGGAAGCCTCAGAACAAAGGCAGACACAAGCAAATAGCGTTTCAGTGCCACGCCAGCTCTCTTACAGTAATGCATGAAGAAAGGGACTCGATATTTATTAACTGAGTCATCAATAAGGCAAGTTTGCTATCTCTCCTTCTTTCTGTCTCCTCTGTTACGTGTTACCTCTCTGGCTTCCTGCCTCAGCCCTGCAGGGGTGAGAGTCAAACAAACTCTATTTAGTGTAAGTAGAACAGAGTGACTGGTGTTAGCAGCATTACAGCCTCTGTGAAAACCTGTTTCCTTTCCTCAGGCAGGTCGGAACTTCATAAACAGATGAGGCTCAGGAAGTTATCTATTCCTCTGAATACCACAGACCGTAAAAAAAAAAAGGGACAAGACTCACACAGCTCAAGTCAATCAAAAAGTTTTTATTTTCTCTCTCTGCCCCGTTGTAGTGTTTTAGACCCGAGACTAATAGCAGATTAATTTTTTTTTTTACTGATTTTTTTTTTACTTCACTGAAACTGAGAAAACTTGTCAGCACATCTGGAAGATATCAAGTTTAACCCAGCAGCCAGTCAAGTCAAAACTTTTTTGTTGGGGAAGAAAAAAAAAAAAAAGTCTCAACTAATGAAAGCATGTCTATCATTAGAACAAATCAGGATTTAACTCGAAATTGTGTTTGCTTCCATTGAAGAAAGCGGTCCATAAATAAACATCCCGGGTTAAGTCGCAGTAGAGACGTGGACCACAGCAGTCATGGTCTACGGTATATCAGGCTGAGGATCTACGCACCGCGCTACACTTACCCCGACTTCAGGAGACTGCTTACACTCAGGCCTCCGTTTGTACCCCCCTGACCACTAATTGCTTCAAGCAATAAATCTTGTTTTCCCCAACTTCAAACTGAATATAAATAGTTGTGCAACAAATTTAGCATGTACTATTAATGGCTTTGTGCTCACTTGGAGGCTAAGCTGAGGATTTTATTCAACAAATACTAAGTGCTGTTGGCAGTTGAGTGAAAGATCTTTGTAAACTTCACCAGCAGAGTTTAGACTTAATAGGCTCAAGACAAGGCTGTACAGTCGAACCCTATAATGGACTTTTATTGAGAAATGCCGTCTCAACAAACATGTACACTGTACGCTGAGGAGGACGACAGGCTGTTCAGGCAGAGAGGGCTTTCACTGCAGGTTTGGAGCCTTTCAGAGAAACTTTGTATTCAACTTTGACAAACTTCTGTAGCCCACGAGGAGGCGAACAGCACATAAAACTCTCTGTTTGACTACAGATTTTTTCTTAGTCTCATTAAAGGTACTTAAAAAAGAAAAAAAAAAACTACAACATGAGTTATTGTGCTTGTAAACTACTGGTGAAATGTTAATCATTCTCTACTGATAGAAGTTTTAATTTAAAACATTAGGTTTGGACCTGACTTATACATGAAACCATTCATACTCATAGATAGGTGTGGAAATAATAAGAAAATAATACTTTTGTAGAGTAAATGATCTTTAAAAAAAATGTTAAACTAGAGAAGCTACACAAAGTTAAAAAGTTTCAAATGGACACTTTTATGGCTTCCATAGAGTACACCCATTCCTACACTTAGTGGAATGAAACCCTTTCACAGTTTTCTGCACTCAAACGACACAAGGTTTTATGTCTCTGAATGTATTGGTTTTCTGATTTTCTTTAGGTGTAATTGAGCAAAGAAATCTATCATTTGTCTTCTAAAAGCCTGGAAATCATTCAGTATTTAACTGCAGTCTCTTCAGTGCAGTGGTACATTGAACCGTCAGAGATCCAAACCTTGCAATTAACGCTGCAAAAAAAATAAATAAATTAGAAACTGCTAATTGTTGTGTGTTTACTGGCAGATTTCTGTACTTGAAATGCTGAATGGTGGAATGTTTATTCGCATAAAAAACATTCAAGAGCTTTTTTAAGCTTTCGTATTTAATTGAAAAAAATCCTTGGGCTCTTTTGAGTATAAATAACATATTAACAAACTAATATTAAACGTGTTTAATATTCTACTTACAGTGTATGTGTGTTAGTCAAAAGTGAGTTTGTCATTTCATAGACTGTGTCTGTCGTGGTGACTGTGTAATATCCACAAAGCACTCCTGGACTTTTAGATGTGCTGAGCTCGCTCTATGTCCATAAATTGCATTTTGGATACTATAGTAAATTTTGTTAAGGCGGTGTTTAATAATCACTTTAGGATTCCTAGATTTTATGAAGCCACACTGAAAAACCCAAGTGTGTGAAACATACAGGAGGAGTCTGAATGGCCTCTAAGTGTAAATTGAACTTAGTTTTCCAATGATTGTACGCAGTGTGGAGTGAATAAATGACTGAAAACCCTTCAGCAGGTAAAGGGACTTTATGGGTCTGTGTTTATGTGAACCTTTGTGCTGTTGAACTTAGTTTAAGCTCTTTAGATACTGGTGTTAATGGGTCCAGTGGGGTCGTGTAAATACGCAGCCGGACGCAGAAACAACCCAAGATAAAGCTCCAGGTTTTACAGCCTTGACAGCTCTGTCACTGTAACTAAAGCTGAATATTCTACCATCAAACGGTGAATTTCCTCGTCTGGACTGATGGTAAAGCTACCCACCTCCGGATGATAGAGGGTTTGGTCCAGGCCTTATTACGCACGGGTTTAAACTACAGTTTCCTCGGAGGGTGCGCAGTTTCTGAGCAGCCACGTAACGCAAATACGACAGAGTAATCTTTTACACTGCTGTTCTTATTCACAGTTAAAGCCTGTACCTACTGCTACTGGCGTTATGCCTTCCGCTGCAGAGAATAAACACCGAATCGGCCCTGCAAACCCATGCGAACCCCGCGGGTCGGAGACTCGCGTCGGCGGCTCCGCAGTCAGACCTGCCCCGGTGCGAGGCCACTTACTTGGCGTTGGTCCGGTTCCAGAAGACGGCGTAGCGGTCGGCCACCACTTTGGAGCTGGGCTCCTGGCTAAATACACACATCCACAGCACCAGGCAAACGAAGAGGACCATTTCCACTTGCAGCATCACTACAGTAAAACTTCGGCACGTATTCCTCTGGAGTGTCGGTCAGTCGGTCGAGTTGTCGGGGCTGTTCAGGCGGGACAGGTGAGGAGGCGCATTCACATGTGGACGCAGTTGATGAATGTCAAAGGCGCATTAACACCCGATGCATACGAACCACCGCGGGAGACGCGGATATGTGACAATACAAGGGACACTTGGGGGTGACACTTGTTCAGATTTAAGTTATAAAAAAAAAAAACAACGCGTCGCTGTGTTTTTGTCCCCGCTGCGGCTCGTCCGTGGATCCGGATGAATCACCGGTTCGGGTGCATGCAGTGTCAGCTCTGACAAATCCGAGGTGGGCTGACAAGGATAGGCTATATGTCTCCCACCGATGGCACAAGCAGTAGGATCAGCACATATGAATGCGGAGGACACACAACAGGCAGGGTCTTCTGTGCCGTGGACGCCGAGTGTCTCTCTCTCACCCCCCCCTCTTTTGCGCGGAGCTACTGCACGTAGCCTTGTGTCAGAGCAAATGACAACTGCTCAACACTTCTTCTTACTCCAAACCCAGGACGCAGGGGGAATAGTCAGTCCAAATGTGATTGAGAAACGAGATAGTCTCAATGTGTCCAATGACGCCGAGTGGCGCACGTCAGATGTCCATGTTCTCCAGGCAACTTTTTAAAGCCATACAGTCAGACACAAACTGGCACATGAATAAACAGTGTCAGGCTCCGTTCCGCTTCCAATGTATAAAAAAAATGATGGGGAGAAAAAAAAGCCTGTTATCCCTGCTGAGCAATTTATTGGAGGTGTCACGGCCGAGGTGGGGAGGAGTCCTTCTCGGTGTTGGAGAGAGGACGGACAGCGTTGTGTTTTCTCATGCGCTTCTCTCCGATGAGATGCTTGTTTCTGTCCGCATCCCAGTGCGTCCTCCTCATATATAAGCCATCGTGCGACGCGTGTGGAGGGAAAAAACCTCGCGTTGTTCCATGTGCGTGCTGCTGTGTAGTTCCTCTTTTCTTGTGTTTAGGTCGCGACGCCGGGGACCACGCACGCAGAGAAGGTGAGGGCAAAGGCAGCCAAGCCAGGCAGCTCCAGACGCCGACTGAGAGAGTGGGTTTGGTTACGGCGGAGCGGGGGATAGTCCCATTGGTTTGAAATTATTTCAATGGGCGTCACTCGAACAAAGCCATGCCCCTCCCCCC
>JAPQRQ010036444.1:0-11970 GCA_037367365.1 Apogon talboti | reverse complement strand
AACTCCATGGGTTTTACTGGTGAATCAATGTTGTAGAAGATCACGGTGTTTCCACGGTAACTACGGAGCCTCTGAACGTCCAAATGGGTCATATCTGATGGCCATGAAAAGATGACGAATTGTATTTTACACCAATTATTTATATGTATTGATGGGATTAGTGGATCAACAGGTATTAAAACATTTTAGATCAGTAGATGATGTTGATGGGTCGTGGATATTTGGGTCTTTATGGGTTAATTTGTTGGTTTAGTTTCTACATAATGTCCCCGTCCACCCTCCAGGCCAGGTGGTGGCAGTAATGTACCTTTAAGTACTGTTACAGAAGAAGAAGAAGAAGAAGAAGAAGAAGAAGAAGACGAAGACCCGGAAGTATATTTTTCACGTATCTACATCACAGGTAAAAACAAAGAATTGCGTGTCGACAGGTAAAGCCCTATATCCAATATTGGTAATGTCTCTTACAGAACAGTTTGTAAATCGCAGCTTATTTGTCTTTCTCGCTACTGTTTCAAACTTCTGACTCCAGTGGAACGTGTACATGGGAACTAAAGCTGCAGACTGCTAAGCTAATGCTAACTTCAGATCGATGCAACATAAACTATTTTTCATTTAAGCTTCTAACTCCTTCTAACAGGAGTTTGTCTGAAGTACAATGACTCGCCATGGGAAGAATTGTACAGCTGGAGCCGTTTACACATACCACGAGAAAAAGAAAGATACAGGTGAGAGGATTCATTACGATCTTCCAGTTTATTTTATTCTCTTTCTAAATGTGTTTAACCTACGTGGATAAATACTGTACTGATAATAGTCCACTACAAGTTCAGCATCCAAAACCCGAAGTTACCTTACTTAACACGTAGTTACTTACTGCTGATGTTAATATTGTCAGTAATCCTCAGCAACTAGATGTTTAGTTTATCCGAAAAGTGTATGAAAAGTAACTTCCTGCTCCTATAACGTAAAACTGTTCCTGTCCTTGTTTGATTATTTCTAAGTGCTGCGTTAAAGATGCAGAACTTGATTGTTTTTAGCATCACTGGGCAAAAAATCCAAAATTCAGCTTATTGTAATTCTAGTAGTTTTAGAGGACATACTGATCCTGCATCTCTGCTTTGCCTCCTCTTGTATTCAGGCTGTAGGGAATCTATTCTGTGCTTCAGATTCTTTGTAGATTCCAGGTGTTTTCAGACCGTAATGAATATGAATTATACAGTTGTAATTGTCGACTGATGATCAGACTCCATCAGACACCACCTTCATGAATGTCCACAGCTCCTAGTCTGTGTGTTGGAAGCTACTGATGTTTTTATTCAGTCTTTTCATATAAAATGAGAGGAGAGAGTTTTTTCAAGCTTAAATAACTTAAATAAAATATCTATTGCCTGTCTTAAAAGTTTATAAAAGTTGCTAAATGATGTCATTGCCTAATTTGCATTTTATTAGAAATGTGCATGTAATTGTACAGAGCGATGTAGGAGAGAGAAATTACATTGTCAGAGAGACAAAAAGTGAGTCATACTCTGTCAGTTTGGTTTGGTTTTTAAACTTACGGTCCACTACAACAAGTCACGGTAAAATCTGAACATTTTTAACCTGAACATTTTTATTTTTCAGTCTACATTAACAATCTAAATGGACCAAAAAGAGACAATTGAGAAAACTGTCAGTGTCAATGGGACTGATTTATATTCAGTGCAATGATTTGTTTTAGACAAAGAACAATATATGCTTTCACATCTCCAAAAGTCTCGAATAACACCACAAAAAGTTGACAAATTTGTCACTAGTTACTTTTTTGATTCTTTTTTGAGTCTATAGAGTAGTCTGGAAAATCACTAAATATACAAAGTGTACAAGTTGTCAGCACTGACTTTTACATCTACAGACAGACCATGAGTTTTTATGACTATGATAGACAAAATCATTTCATGTTATTTAGAGGGAAAATGTGTGTGTTTCAGCATTTGAGTTACTTTTCAAAAGTATGTACAAGTTTCAAACAAATTTTTAAAGTAGTTAAATTTGTTAATAGTTGTTTTTTTGGGGGAAAAGTTGATAAAGTACAGATTTTTGTATCATTATTTTGATGTTCTGTTGTATACTTTTCATAGGTATTGTATCAGGGATCTGTATCAATGAGCCTGTTTAGTATGTGAGAAAATACATCATTTAAACCTTTTTGCAGCTCCCCTTGGTATCATTTAAGGAACAACCTCTGACATACAATCTTAACACATGATCAAACATAGTCATAAGTATTTGCTGTGTCCTTTCTGCTCAGCGGCGTCTGGTTATGGAACACAGAGCATTCGACTGGGCAAAGACGCCATCAAAGACTTCGACTGCTGCTGCCTGTCTCTGCAGCCCTGTCAGGACCCTGTGGTGACGTATGATTCCTTCAACCACACACACACACACACACACACACACACACACACACGTGTCACATGACATTAACAAGTGATCACACACATTTTTTCTGTCCTTTTTTTGTTGATATCCTCAGTCCAGATGGATACCTGTTTGAGAAACAGGCCATTCTTGAATATATCCTGCACCAGAAAACAGAAATTGCCAAAAAAATGAAGGTAAGCACAAATTTCCCTTTGTACTGACAGGTATAGTCGCTTACATCTGTCACTGGAAGTTACCAGTAAATTCATACCGTGATTTGGTGATATGCTAAACATATGCCATGTATTACAATATGTTCCACACGGGAAGTAGAACGCATTGCAAGCATCAAATAGAACTTTTCTGGCATGAAATTTCTGCATTTCTTTTACATTCATTCAGTCCAGTTTGTCAGCATTAAAAGCCTTTTAACCCATAAAGACCCAAACATTCACTGCCAACCAAAACCATTTACTGATCTAAAATAATACTGGTTGATCCTCTAATTCTATCAACACATTAAATAAATGCATGTAAAATGCAGTTTGTCATCTTTTTCATTCACCGTCATCTTCTGTAATATTGATTCTGTATCTGTTAATGTATTGTGTTTTTTTTTTTTCTATCAATTCAACCATTTCTGTAGATCCCTGTGAGGGGACTCTGTTGTGATATTGGGCTCTATAAATAAAGTTGAATTGAATTCACCAATAAACCCATCTAATTTGACAAATGACATGTTTTTATATATATTAAATAATGCATAAAGTAACAAAATGAATAAAAAATTTACAAACTAAGAAACAATGTGGGAAAAAAGAATAAAATAAACAACAAAATGAACAAAAACAGCCAAAGTGTTCAATAAAATTAAGAAAAATTAATAATAAATTAACAAAATAAGCCACAAACTGAACAAAAGTGAAAAATAAAATAAAACAGGCAACAAAATGTAGAAAAATGAACAAAATAAGTTGTAGATAGCTTGTTTTTATGTTCAGTTAATGCTGAAAAAGTCTCTTATTTCTAATTTGACACAAAAGCCTTTGAATTTAATCTGAGCTTTTTATGAAAATCTACATGATCACTAAAATATAGGAAAATGCCTGATTTTCATTGAAAAATACAAAATGCATTTATAATAAATGGTGATAAATCACTTGGGAAAGATGAAAATAACCACGTGGAAATTGCGACAAAATTGTTTGTGAGTTTTTAAGGGTTAAAGAGTTTTTTGTTGGAAAAATAAACTGAGACAATCTATCAAACAGCTGTCACTGTCAATGAGATCCAAAAGAAGGTCTGAAAACAAAACTGTAAAGAGGTTGTGTTTGAAAGGAATGGATTAATATTAATGAATTCATATTATCGACTATGTGGTGACAGATTCCCTGCAGTTTTGTGTTGAGTTTGTGTCTTTATCATGAAGTTGTTGTGCCTTTGGAGTGCTCCTTGTTATTTATGCTCAGTCATCATCCCTTTTTCAGTCTCATTTTGTTAGTCTTTTGGGTGTATTGCAATGTCAGAATCCATATTTTTTTATTGTTATTTGCAAAATACAAATTAGTCGAAGCAAATTTTAAAAATCACACATTTGTTCTTTATTGCATTTTAAAATTCCTTAATATCAGTTTCTCCTTTACTATAATTTTTTGACATTATATTATGTCATGGCCCAGTTTTGCACTCAACTGAAGAATGGTGTGATTCATATCAAAAACACACTTTGTTCACTTCTTAAAGCTAAGAATAAAAAAAGAGCGTGTCTTTGTAATCCATTTGGATGTTAACCTCATCAGGAAATGAAGTGGCCTGTTCTGGACACTCACTGTAAGCTCTTCATTATAGTGTGGTGAACAATGCATTCTTTCTCTGCTTTTTATCCATTCTAAAAGGCATGTGGTACCACCTGAAGCATGAACTCCAACTCCAAACCAGTCAAGGCAGGGCAATGACAGTAGCATACTTGTATTTGACCTATGCACGGTACTTTAATTCAGGCCAGGGAAAACAGACAGAAAATACAGCTGACTCTGTTCCTTTCCGTTTCCATAGAAGTCCATTCTGTTGAGGAAACATGCACAAGTTTAAGGCCTGATATACAGATACTCAGACTAATGTTAGGGTTAGCATGGTGTCACTTAAACTTCACTTAAAACCATGATATTTGCAATAATTAGCCATTTTCCGTCCAGATATAGTACTGCAAAACCAGAATTGGTACATGGATTACCAGATTAATTAGTAATATATATCCACTCCAGGTAGATTTTACAGTCTGGTTTCCTAAATCAATCATATGTTTTGGACTGGATTTTTATTATTAAAGTTGTGTTTAAGCGCCAAACGGTCGATTTTAATAAGTGTACCTAACTCATTAAGTGTTTTTTGGGAGAAATAATCACATTCAGTGTTATAATTATTCATGCATGAGAAGGTTAAACAGGTTCGGTCATTTACACTATATTTCATAACTAACACTCCTTGTTGATCAGGAAGTTCATATTTCACTAGTGAAGTATTCCAGCCTGAGGATATGTTTGTGTAGCTGTCTACTGTGATCACTGGGACAAAGCCAAACCATGGATAGATTCATTCTAAAACAGGGAAGGAAATGATTCACCACTAATTTCTGTATTTTGTTTGTTCTACTTCATATTGATGCTGTATCTGCTAATAACCCAATATTAATATTAGAATAATAATTATATATTGTAATATGATGGTAAATGATAAGTTATTGTAATAATAATATTTAATAGTTATACATTCTTATGCATCTTTATAATAATTAATTTTCTAATATATTACATAATATATGACCTTGGCCATTGAAGCCAGGCTCCTTCTTTGTGTGTGTGTGTGTGTGTGTGTGTGTGTGATTATATCATATGTTTTTGACCAAAAGAAAGTCTAAGATTTGTGTGGTGTTTTTTTTTTTTTTGTTGTTTTTTTTTTTTGTTTTTTTTTTTACATTCTGTAATCATGGCAAAAGTACAATCTTCAGTTCTTACTTAAAATTCGGAGTGCTCTGCTATCGTTTTCTAACATAACAAATACTGTAGGCATATGAGAAGCAGAAGAAAGCCCAGAGGAGCAACAGCCAGCTGGAGTCCAAGTCACAGGAACGAGAAAAGATGGAGAAGTTTAAAACCAGGGAGAACAGCATTGTGTCCAAACCCATCAACCCGTTCACCTCTGGTAAGGACATGAAGGAGTGGATTCCCCTTTTAGGGTTAGCCTGTTCAAGGCACCTCCGTTGTGTCTATGTCATTAGTTAAAATATACTTCACTCCTTTGTATCTATATGTAATTTAGGTTCATAATCAGAATCACAGTATGTGGAATCTAAGAGTAACTCATGGGTTTAACACCAGATGATGCACCACAAAACCACTGAATCTGACAGTTTTCCTCACCTATATCAGCCTACATTCGCTGCCGACAGTTTCAGAAAAATATATTTGGGTTAGGGTTATCAGGGTGCCCAATATGCTGATTCCAGTCGACTGGTAGATTACAAATGTAGCACAGATAGATTGTGTAGCGTTTCCCAAAAAAATACAAAAAACCCCCGGTAGATAGATAGATAGATAGATAGATAGATAGATAGATAGATAGATAGATAGATAGATTGATTAGCGTTCCCAAAATAATACAAAAATTATTGGATTACTCTCAGTTAAGGGATTTTGATGGTCATGTAAACAGGCTCATTGTTAAGTCCAAATACCATTCCACCATGACCATCTGCTGGAGGCTGGAGCCAGCAGCCACCAGTAGCACCTCCCATACTAGCTTTGTTGTATAATACTAGTACTAGTTGTACTGTATATGTACTGTTGTATAATACCCATACTAGTTGTTTATAAAAGGAGCTTGTGGCCGAAAAAGCAGTATTCTACAGCCTTTTGAAAAAGTCAAAAATGCTGAAGAACACAGAAATGTTTTTTTTGCTTTTCACATTATCTCACTAGAATTAATATCAATCAATCAGATGTTATTTCAAAAGCGCCAATTCATAAAAACAACAGATTTGTGATGACACTTTATATTTAGAGCTGGTGTAGACCAGAATCTTAACCCTTTAGGCACCAGAGTTCTGTTTTTTTGTTGTTGTTTTTTTTTTATACTCGGTGTTGATTTCAAGAAGCTGTCTGTTTCATTCAGTTATGTTGCTTGTTGTAATATTGCGACTTTGGTGCTTAAAGGGTTAATAAGCCGATTCACAGACAACTCACAATACTTCCAACTGTTTTTCCTCCCAGGGCAGACCAAAGAAAGTGAGGCGGGCAGGACGGACCGCCGCTCAGCAGAGTCCTCCAGTGCTGGTTCATCTGCATCTTCCAGTCAAAGCCTGCCCAGTTTCTGGATCCCCTCGCTGACACCAGAAGCCAAGCCGGCCATGCTTAAGAAACCAGTGGGTGTGATCTCTTTCAGATACATTCAAGGCTGCAGATGGACACATAGTGTTGTGTGCAGATCCAGATGAAATCCCATCCTTTTTAGCAGCTTGGATTTGATGCCAGATCATGGTAGAGTGCTCCAGACATCCAGAGAAGCCTGATATCCCTGCTTTTTGCACGGTGGTGTCGATGTAACCATTCTTCTCTAGGTAGGTTGCCAGTCTGTGAGCCAGAACGCTGAAGAAAATCTTTCCCTCGACGTTCAGGAGGCTGATGTGACGGAACTGATTGATAGTGGAGGTTTCTTTTCCTGAGGAATAAGGATCTCTCCTGCTCTCCTCTGGGCTGTTAGTATTGACTGTTTCCGCCACACCACTGTCATCATTTTGCACAGGACCCGTAGCACATCTGGACTGTTCTTGTAGAGCCTGTAGGGGACCCCGTTAGGCCCTGGGGAAGATGCAGCTCTTGCACGACGCACAGTCTCAACTACCTCGTTCCACTTGGGAGGACTGATGTCTAGCTGGTAGTGTGGAGAAGGTGGTGGAGGCATGTCGGGTAGAAGGACATTCAGGTCCTGATGGTGGATATCTGAATGGACCTCCTTCAAATGAGCCTCAAGGTCTTTCTTCGATGCTACCAGCCTGCCGCTCTTTTCCTTTGTGAACAGATTTTTCATGAACCTGTAAGGTCATTGAAGAACCTGGACCTTTTCTGATCCTTTTTCCTGCGCCTCTTCCTCAGGTATACTGCTCTCCTCAAGGATACAAGCCGGGTTTTGATCTCCGCTCTCAGCACGTTTATCCCCTCCTTCTCCTCTTCTGTTACTTTCCTCCACTGTTTTTTCAGTAACCTTCTCTCCTTGACCAGCCGACCTATTTCCTGTTGCCTCCTGGATTTGGTTCGGGTAGTATGTGGGTTCCCTGTCTTCTCCACAATCCCAAAGCGCTCGGCTCCGTAGTTGTAGATAAGCTCTCCTGTCTAGTCTAGCTTCCTCACAGTCGATCCCTTAAGTTGGTCCAAAAGCCTACAGAGGTCGCTGTTTATCGTTTCCCACTCGCTCTTCTCATTGGATTTTGGCCACTTAATCGGTGGCCTTCGTCCCTGGATCTTCTTCTCAATAGCGACTTGTGGTACACTGGGCTCGCAACTCACTTGGGTGTTTGATTCTGCCTCTTCCTCCGTGCCAGGGGTGTTGATGTTCTGCAGACTGTCAGGGTTGTCCTGCTGCTGAACTTCACTGGACTGAGTCGGCTTGCTCCGTAAGAAGTAGTGGTCGTTGCGAGTTCCCTGTTCCACTGCTTTCAAACACTTTTTCCTGCCTTGATGGATTCGCAGGCCAGAATGGGATGTTCCTTTGGTCCAGCCACAGTGGCACCTCTGAAGCTTTGGTCCTGCTTGTGATGTGATCTCAGGTGTAGTGCTGGTCCTAGTTCTCATAGTCTGATTCATTCCTGGGTCAGTTACCATGTGGTCCACCGATGAGTCATCTTCCACCCCCGCTCTTGCTGACTCTGGGGGTATCTTCTTTCTTGTCCTTTTCGTAGATGGGTGGTGCCCGTGCACTGCATGGAGCTGGGTTCCTCCTGCCACAGGGAGGTGGGCTGTGGCAGGCCCCTTGGGGTCGCTCCCTCCTGTCAGCTGTCTGTCCAGGCTGTCACCCGGTCTTTCCCTGGCTGCCAGTTGCTCTCTTCACAATAGTCACTGGATTAATCCACAGTTCAGTTCAAAGAAAGGACTAGGTGATATAATCCCTTGTGACCATTGTTACCTGAGGTGAAGAGATAATACTGTCCCACAATTTACTGCAGCAGCAACATCAGCCACCCTGTCTGTCCATGAGAACAAACAGGACAGACAGGTGTGGCGTAACACGACAACACACAGCCGGTCTAATATGATGATAGTTTTAACTTTTACAGTTGAAGCAAAACAGGAAGTTAGGTCAGGGGTGTCAAACTCCTTTTCTTTCAGGTTCTACATTCAACCCAATTAGATCTCAAGAATAGTAAGATAATAACGTAATAACCTGTGTTATTATGGTTTCTGTTGGGTTTCTGTAAATTAGCTTGAGTGTCTGGTTTGGACCAGCTCTATATGTAAAGTGCCATGAGATAACTTCTGTTATGATGTTGCGCTATATAAATAAAATTTGATTTTATTTGATAAATAATAACAACTTCAAATTCTTCTCTTTGTTTTAGTGCAAAAAAACCCCCAAAAACATTAAATCATGAAAATATTTCCATTAACAAACTATCCAAACAAAAAAGATGTGAATAACCTGACAGAACTGAAATTTGTTAATAAAAATAAGTGCAATTTTAACAATGTTATGCCTGAACTCATCATTTATACATGAGCATGACAGGTCGGATCTACAAAGGCACAAAACATTTAGTAACAGGCAGAATATTGTTAAAATTGTACTTAATTTTCTTTAGACATTTTAGGTTGCTCATATTTGTTCAGGTTATTAACATTTTATTGTTAAAGGTCAGTTTGTTAATGTAAATATTTTTATATTTTAATGTTATTTTTTTGCACTAAAACAAAACCAAAAACTTGGTAGTTGTCATTATTTATAGGCACACATAGTCTCTAATTTTCAACCTGTCAGTTCTTGGTGTTCCCAGAGTTTACTTTGTGTATCTGTTAATGTTGGCACAGTTTAAAAGTAGAAGGCAGGTTGACCCTACAGTCACAGATCAAACCGGTTTTGGCCGGATTGGATTGATGTCTGATGTCTCTTTTTTAAGTCGTTTTTCAGCTCAGTCACAGTTTGGTTAAGTTTCGATATCAAAACCATTTGTTTTGGTTTAGCTCATGATTTGAGCTACAAACAGGCTGTCGTCATCACAAAAACAGAGCTGTTCATGTGAAAGCCTTCAAATGAAACTGCTGTGTGCCTTAAAAAACAGGACATTTTTAGGATTCTGTTTCTTCAGGAATGCAGTTCCTCGATATTTCAATGTTCTGTGTTTGTCTTTAGAAGGTTGGACCAAACTCAGCTGCTGATTTCATGTATGATAAACATCAGACTTGTAGTCTTGGCTAATTTCCAATGTGTCATTTGTTTTAGTTTTTGGATTTATTTCCAGAGTTTACCTTTTGTACTTTTTAATTTTGATACTGTTTAAAGTAAAACCCCAGAGTGTCCATCATTTCAAAGATCACTGTTGAACCTCAGAATTGTCAATAATGTCTGACTGTCTTTGCTCTCCTCTTCTTCTTGTCCTGTGTCTGTTGTTTGTCAGAGTAAGGCTGTACTCTGTCCCATGTCAGGAAAACCCATCAAAATGAATGAACTTATCACAGTCCGCTTCACCCCACTGGACGCCAGCCTGGACCGAGTGGCCCTGCTCACACGCCAGGTTAGTGCACGCTGACCTTCAACACCGGTCACTATCATGAGCAGAAACCCTCAGGCACCAGCAGCATGTGGTGTCCGGATGACGATGAATAAAGCTCAGCAGTTAAAATAAAGGGTTAATATAGTGTGGAGCTGCAACGATTAATCGACTAGTTGACAAATAGTCGACAGATCGTTAGTGTCGTCATGCACTTTTTTGTTTAGGAAAAATGTTTATTTTATTGCTGATAAATACATGATATACAAGAGGGGAAATGTGTATTTAAAGGAGGAAATAAAAGAAGATGACAAAGGAGACGCACATAGAGGGGACATCTGTAGGCTGCTATAGAACTGAATTCTGGCTTTTATTCACAATTCACAACTCTGTGGTCAAATCTTTATAGTAAATATGTTTATTCTATAAAGCCAGTAGGCTATTGTTGTTGTTGGGTTTTTTTTTTTAAAGGAAACAGGGACGTCTATATTGGCCACAGAACCAGGAGAAAGACATGAAAATTAAAACGTTATCAAGCTGAATATTTCTGTATATTTCATCTGAGGTTTTTTTTTTGGTATTAATTTTTTTTTTTTTTTTCATGAAACCTAATGACCTGGTAATTTGGTAACACATGTCAGTATGTTCCAATAAAAAGTGTAACATCCAATAATGATCTGAGGAACACCTCATTCGGACTGTTCTGTAGATGATCTGAAGGCAGACTGTTCTATGGCCTTAAGTAATGGCACAAACAGTAGTGAATCAGCACCTACAAACCTTATGAAACTGTGGCACAAGTAATTCAATACTCTGCTCCACAAAATCTGTGCTTTGAAACAGATCAGCATTTAGGTCAGGGACAAAAGTAACTGTATCCACACCTGTCCAGTGTGGACAGTGCCCCCCCCCCGTAGTAAATGTAGGTTTTCATCGCCGACAGCAGGTTTGCGCTTGCACAAAGCTTCAGTAAATCTGGACTGAAATTTGGGACCAAATCAGATCATATTTCCCCTCACTGGTTTCCTGCACTTACAGGATCCAGTTTAAGACTGTATAGTGTGTGTTCAAGTTCCTGAATGGTTAGATGCTATTTATCCTATTATATCAGTTTTAGTATATCTTGTATTTATTCTTATTTTACTGGTTTAACATATGTTGCATTTATATCAGCAGGTTTGTAGAGCCCTTTGGGCACTTTGTGTTGTTTTAAATGTGCTATAGACATAAACTCAGGGTATCTGCAGGGTCTTAAAAAGTCTTAAAATGTCTAAAATCCAATAATTGTAATTTAAGGCCTTAAAATGTCCACAATTATCTTAAAATCTCATAAAATGTCTTAAATAAGATTTTAGGTCTTAAAAATGTACTAATGCTACTTTTATTCAAAACAAATGTGTAAACTTCAGTCTCGCTTTGAAATGTTTCGATTTTTGAAGACGCTATTGTAGTTTTTTTGGCAGTATGGATGTGAAATGGGTCTGAAAGTGTATTCATTATGGTCTTAAAAAAGTCTTAAAAAGTCTTAAATTTGACTTGTTGAAACCTGCAGAGACCCTGTAAACTGGACTTTGACCATATTGTATGTAGAATGTGTGTCTTGCAGCAGCAGTAACATGTAAGGACCAGCAGCATGTCCACCCTCTGTACCATCTGTAATTCCCTTCCTTCCACAGGACAGGTACGTGTGTGCTGTAACCAGAGATGTCCTGGGAAATAGTGTTCCGTGTGCTGTATTACGTCCATCGTGAGTAATAAGTGTCTTTTTTTTTTTTTTTTTTTTTTTTTTAAATTTAGGTAAATATTTTTTGGGG
>JAPQRQ010036443.1:0-11976 GCA_037367365.1 Apogon talboti | reverse complement strand
ATTCTAAATAGTCACAAGTGATTTACATTTACGTCTCCCATCAGTATGTTACAAATGTGTAAAGATACTTCTCAGACATTTTAATATGGATTTAGACATTTTTGGGATGTTAAATAGTGCTCTATTACATCTATAAATCACATGTGAGACAGATTGAGTAATTATACAATGAACCTTTGGCAGCGAGGCTCAACTTTCTAAGTGTTTCAGCCTGTAAATATATTGCTTTTCCTTAAAAACTGGCCAAGAAATAATTACCTCTGATAAACACACTTCAGCAAGTTCCGATAAAATAGGTGTTGCATTTTAGTCTCATCATTTTCCGTAATAGTATCCCTAATTCTTACTCCACTGACAGATATTTTATCCAGGAAAACATTATACTTTCATTGCAATAATTTCCCCATGGAATTAATGAAGTATTCTGATCCCGATTATGGTTATGTACTGATAATGTTAGAGTAGGAGTATCAGTACTTTAACTGGAACACAAACCTTGTCCTGCAGAAATAACACATGTTAAACTTAATCAATAAATAAAACTAATGCAAACACAGAAAAAAGTTCTTTGTTGAGGTTGAGATTAATATTGTACTTATTTTAGTAAACATACATTGAAACAATTCATGGGTAATTGCTTCTCTCATTTAAATAACTTTGCAAAGAAATACACAAACCCTCTATATCAGTTTCACAAATATAAACATGTACAGACTGTTTATGAAAGTGTCTGCACCCTGCTGTTCATGTAAGAGGCTGTTAAAACTATGCACCCCAGCCTAACATAAAAGTTACATGTTTGTATAGATGGACTTAATGAGACAATGCTCGTAAAAAATTTTTTACAATTTTTTTCCACTTTACTGGATTATGGGATGACGCTGGTGAACTGACAAAAATCCATAGCTGTTGTAACACTGATAAACAGTATCTACGTATTGTGTGATGGGAATAGGGACTGAGCCTAAGTACTGTTAAGTAGTACTGCCCATAAACAAATCACACAGGAAAAAAACATATAAGCAATTTATCGCTCCACTTAAATTATGAGGGGTTCAGTAAGGTTCAACATAGCCATTCTCGTAACTTTGCACAAGAGTAATTTGTGTCTCATCACAAGGATGAATTGAATCCAAAGGGAGCTACAGAGGGAGTTAAGGAGGCATGAGTAGATCCAGATTCAGTTTTTAAATATGCAGTTAACCTTCAATGCAGTTTTAATCGTTGGAAAAAAAACATTTCCCACCAAAAATGAGCTCATTTTTTTTATAATATTTTATTTGGATTTTTCACAAAACAACAATACAGTTACATACTTGCAAGACAAAACGACCTCCCCGACCCACAGCAACTGGGCCGGAGACAGCTGTCACATACACACACACAAGGAAAAAAAAGGAGAAAGAAGAAAAGAAAAAAGTAAAAGAAAAGAAAAAAAAAGTAGGGGAAAAAAATGTAGCTCTGACCTTCAAGTGGGTGGATTGTGGTGAAAGGAGCAAACCTTGCTGTTGGTGCCTAAACATTTGAACCTATATTTGTTTCTTTTTCCCCACCGTCTTCAGATATGTTGTGACTATTTATGTGAGAATTATTAACAGGTGAGTCATGTTCTCTTCGATCAGTCAGTCATACATCCATTTATTACATCCAGTCCCTTCCTACAAATGACTGAAGACGACATGTGTCCAAGAGGACCAGCTCGTCCAACAGAGCGGAGGTTGTTACTGGACATTAATCTGAAGTCCTTGCTAGTAAAAAAAAAAAAAATCAACATCCCAGTAGATTACATGTTAACAAAGCTTGTCCAGTAATTTCAATTATATGTTCTTTTCCCCTCCACTTAAGATAAAAACATAAAGGACGGGTATCAGAACAACCTTTATTGTCATTGATAATAGTGCAAAAGCAGATGACCGCTGCAGTTGTTCTAAAAATAAAGAAAATATCTGTACTTTCAGACTTGTGGTGCATGGGTATAACCACAGGCAAACTGATTAAAAATGTATTACCTTCCAGTCGAAGTGTTGAAACCATTTGCAATAGTGCATTTAAGCGTTTGCTGTATGAGGTGCATGTTTGTTCCTTGTAGGTGGCTGTCATATGTGTTGCTGCTGCTGCTCGACCTCATAGTGTGTCTGTTCATTCTGCTGGGACTGGCCAAGCAAGCCCGCTGGCTTCTCATCCTGTGAGTACTCACACACCCACACTTCTGTATCTTTAGATGTAAAGCACACAACGCTGTGTGGACGGTCATGGTGTCCTCTTGGCTGAAGAGCCTGTGCTGTTCTCCCACAGGATGACTGTGCTGGCATGGCTGGCTCTCTTCCTAAGCTGGGGCTCCCTGGGCTTGGAGACGGCCACTGTAGTGGTGAGTAAACCCAGTAACACTGCTGGGGCCAGAGCAGAGGGATGAAGAGATGGAGAAGTAGGAAGTGAATGGGACTGTCAGGGGAGGGACTGGCAGGCTATTACTGAGGAAAGAGAGCTTTAGGAGGCCAACCCCTGATGACAGGCCAAAGCAGTGAGTGTGTATGTATGTGTGTGAATTCTGTGCCCATTGTGCTAAACTGTGAAAAGACCTGCCTCCTAGGGAACGCTGCAGTCATGGCAGAGGACCAAAAAGGCAGGAAAATAGGGCAGAGATTAAAGATTCAATGTGCGTGTGCATGAGTGTGTTTGTGAACAAAGTGCGTTTGTGCATCAAAGTGCATGTTTTCCATGTAAGTGTGTTCGCAAGTGTGGGTGTTTGGCTCAGAGAAGTAAAGATAGAAGATGAACAGAAGTGCTTTCAGCAAGAGTGAGGAGGGGAGATGGGGAGAGTAAGAGCATGAGAGTGCATCTTGAGATCAGTTTAAGAGAGAGAGTGAACTGGAGTGAGAGATAGAGAGTGGATAGATGAACCATGAGCGGGTCCAGTGCAAATGGTGAAGATGTTACTCAATCTCAGCACTAGGAATGTGCAAACAATACAAAAAGGAGTGAAATGGGAACATGGGAGTAAAAGTGCCTAGCATGCCTAGGATACACTGGATATACTGTAACATGCCAACATCACTGTTCAATGATTTATTCATCTGACAAAAATGACACGTTTTAATTGATTGTCAATGAGGGCAGTTTGTGATGCAGCCAGCAGTGATCACATACTCATCAGACAAACCATATTAAGTAGACTGTAACAACAATAGTGGACAGCAAAATCAAAATAGGAACCTCAGCATGTCATTTAAGAGGCAAATGGCAGCTGGTACAAAAGTGTTTTTAAGTCTCTTGTAGGTTGGTAGATTGACGTTTGGCTGAGGGGTCGCACTATCTGAAGGGGAGACTGTTTTGGTCTGAGCTGTGGGTGTGTGAAGGCCGTAAATGGTGGCTGTTTTCTGCACTGCTGCCCAGTTTAAGAGTCTCAGTGTCATGTGGGGCTGGCGGGAGATGTCCCAAAGCCTGTGGGTCCACACAGAGCGGCTCTGTCCCTGGCTACTGACATGAAACAATGAGCCAGTTGTGGGTATGCCCGCCGTAGTCCTCTGCCAGATCGACACTTTTCCCGTCAGCTGCCAGGCTCTCTGTGTGGCTCTCACTCCCTCTTCTGGTAGGGCGATCTCATGCTGAGTGGATTTGTGGGTGCTCTGTCTCTGACTTGAGCATATTTTCTACAATAATAGGACAGCAGTGTACAGAGAGGGTATGAGGAAACAGGTTAAGGCCTTAGGGGACATGTGAGTGATGAGCAAATGGAAAGATAGCTGCATGTCAGGTTTATTCAGGACAGTATGTGATGCGGGCAGCAGCAGATCGATAGCTGCCACTGTGTTACTGTCAGATCCTTTTCTGTCAGATATCTGAGAAGGTAAGTATGTTAGTCGGTCAGTGTGTCTATTAACTTCTCCCTTGTGATTACTTCCTCTTGCCCTCCTTATTTTGCCTCATCTGTCCCTCTTCCCTGCTGTTTTATTCTTCTTTTGCCCTCTGTCATCCCTCCTCACTCTCTCCGTCATTCATGCTGCCAGGCCCTCAGTGACTTCTGCTCAGATCCAAACACATTCATCCTCAACTCCACTCAGTTCAACACTGGGACCAGTTCAGGTATGGTTTCCTACTCTGCTTCAACTACATTATATCAGCTGAGTTCAATATAAGGTCATTAAATGTTTCTATAACTGAAGGTGTTTTGTTGCCCTTCAGATGTGTTGGATTATTACCTGACCTGCAGGCGCATGTACAGTCCGTTCCAGCAGGTAACACGACCTCTGTCAGTAGCACCTCCTCTGCATATATACCACATGACATTGCAGGCATTGCAGTAGATGGGTTGCACATGAGCCAGCACATGAGAGCAGTTGAGGACAAATTCTGTGAGGACGGACTGAGCTGTGTTGGCTGTCCTCAGATGATTTTCCCCCCTAGATAAATATCCTATACTCTAAGCATATTAATGGTATATTCAAGCACTAATGCAACATTAATGCTCATAATTCCACTGAACTGTTGGCTTTAGTTGCTGACCCAGTCTCAGAGGGCTCTGTCCAACATTCACACACACCTCTCCAGTCTGGAAAGAAATGCTCTCACACAGATCCCCAAAGCTGAGGTATGTTTTTTTTTTGTTATGTGTAAAGAATTTGCAATATATTGATCGTCTCTGCAGTGATTTTGTTCACAGCAACATTTTGTGTAATTGCAGACATCACTCAGGGAGGTTCAGCAGATACTCAACTCCACAGAGGGTAACTTTCATCAGCTGGTGGCTTTACTGAACTGTCGAGGTCTGAACAAGGTAAAGCTGAGAGCAAATCATTCTAGAGCTGTACCAAGAACAACTGACATCTGTTTTTTCATTATTATTATTATTATTATTATTAGTCTAATAGCTGGTCTGTTCTGTGTTAGGACTACAT
The DNA here is from genome assembly GCA_037367365.1 of Apogon talboti. Taxonomy (NCBI): domain Eukaryota; kingdom Metazoa; phylum Chordata; class Actinopteri; order Kurtiformes; family Apogonidae; genus Apogon; species Apogon talboti. The sequence goes on along the minus strand of JAPQRQ010036443.1, from coordinate 7,081 downwards.
TGACTCACTGAAGGGTCTGTGCTATGATGGGATGGAGGGACTGCTCTACCTGTCCCTCTACTCTTTCCTCTCTGCTTTGGCCTTCACTGCAATCCTCTGCTCTCTGCCAGGTGCCTGGAGGAGCTTCCCTAGGTGAGAGAAGGACTGTACATGCCATTTGGGCTGACGAGAATAAAATGCAGACTATGAATAATGTGTGTCGTTTACATTGTTCAAACATGGACAACTCGACCTCCGTTACTAGAATTCATCTACACACTGTCATTCAAAAGACATATGGAAAAAGGCCTTTAATTAGCAAATAGTTGTGACATTTCATGAATTTTATTGTAAGGTGTCCAAAATTGTAAACTTATTCAGTAGACTTAAAACCTATCCATTTTGTATTACTGCTTCATCTGAAAACTTGAAGTGAAGTACACATTATTTCCTTTTTGAGCATGATATGATATTTATGTGTGAAGTATCACCTCACCTTTCCTGCACAATATTCAAACTTCAATTTCACAAGACAACTGGCACATGCAGTGATAGCAGTAGCACAGATTTTTATAGTTTCTGAGGGTGAATATGAAGAAAAACATGTGAGCCTTCATCACGTGTCGCTGGCTAAAAGCCAGATTAAGCAGTTTATGATTAATGCTTGTTTATTTAGTGCATCAGTGAAGCCAGGCTGTAAAGACCCAGGCCTCTGGTTGCTCAGCTAACACATTTCCTGTCTCTTTTATAGCGAATCAGAAGAATATGAAGACTCGGACAGCGAGAGTGAGGACCCCTTCACCTCTCATCAGGCACGTAGACAGACGTCCTCGGGGTCTCAGCGAGGGGCCATGGCCCCCTTCTATAATTACCCGGGGGCTGGGTGGACACCCCCATTTTCTAGCGCGCCGCCCCTCCCGTGAGTAACACAGACACACAGACACACAGACAGACAGACAGACAGAGCATCCTAGATGTTGTAAACAGAAGACGTTGCCCATGGATATAGTTTTGGCATCAGGGTGGGGTTTCTGACCCTAGATCTGAACTTATGGGCAACTTTAATACTGATGTCCCTCAGTTCAGGGCTTTTATGAAGGATGTAGAAATGACAACACAGTTTACTCACACAGCATCTTCTTTAGCAATTTTAGATCATTTGTGCAGATAAATGTTCTTTCCACCCAACACAGAGACATAATATTGTATATTGATGGAAAACATAACAGATATTTGATATAACACAAACCTATCATTAAAGTTAAGTAGAACATGGTAGTCGCACTGCAGCATAGTCAGCTAGGTTTACACACTTTTGTCTTTTGAGGACATGTAGGGTTATTTCAGTTGATCAGAGCTGTCAGGTTAAGCACATGCATTGCAGACAGACACACAGACAGGTCATTATGGACTACAGTGTAGGCAGAGAAACAGACACAACTCCAGAGGTCTGTCTGTCTGTCTGTGTGTCTGTCTATTCGTCTGTCAAGCGTTTCAGGACAGACGATATAGGCCGCTCGGTCATTTCACAGATCTTTGTGTCATTGACGAGGCCGCGCTTGTAAAAACTCCGGCGCTGTGAGGCTCAGGTTGAAATAGGTAACCCTCCCAAACACCCTCCTGCATCACCCTCATCTGTCTCCTCACTGTGGCGTCCAGTTATTTCTCTTCTCTCTATCTGCTCTGCTTTTTGCTGTGTATCATACCTCCTGATTCCTTTTTGGTTTTCCCCTATTCTCACTGTCAGTTTTTCCATCTAATTATGTTTTCCCTTTCTCTCCTTTGCTGCAGTTTCCTAGTTCAGTTAGTGCTTCTAGGCTTGTACTATCCACCTAATCATGGACTATTTAGCTTTATATTCTTATGCCAGCAGATTGACTTGATAACTCCTATATGTGATAACACACGTATGAGGACTAAACTAAACTGGCAAAGCTTAGACATTCAGCTAGCACTAAAGATACAGTCCACTCCTCATTTGCTCTGGATCGCTTTTAAAGGCACTCTGAGCTTTACCATGCATATAAACAGATTCATTAGAAAAACAACATAACAGCTGCAATGGCAGTGGTGAGTCACACCCAGTCCTACATGCATGTAATTGCAGATTATTGCATAGATCCTGCAGTGCATCAGTCAGGAGTGAACTGTACGCCTGCTATACGCTTCAGCCGTAGTGGCACTAATACCAACTAGTTTTATTTTATTCAACTTTGTATTTTTCATTCACAATACAGTATATTTCTAACCGCTCTTTGTCCCTCTTTCCTTGTACCTGCCCTTGGCTCCCGTCACCCTGCGGCCCCCCTCCCCTCTTTTTCTTTCTTGATGTGTCTTTCCCGTTTCCCTCTCCTCTTCATCCTCCATTCCTCCTCTCCCACTCTTCTGTCCTTGTCTCTTTCTATCTCTATACAGGACTCCAAACGTTTCCTCCAATGGCAACCCTGGCTATGAGAGCCTACCCTTGACTGACAGGCAGTCCCCACCCCCCTCTGTGAGTTCCTCAGATCCTCTCCTCCGCAAACTGTGCCATTTTGTCACTGCTGTTACAACAGATACATGCTCGATTTGATCAGTAACAACCGGACAAACGTGGTGGCGAACCTTAACACTTTGTTTACTAACATGAAATTGAGAGTCTTTCCTGCTTTAGCATCACTATCTGGCCGTCTTACTTTTGCCCCCTGAAAAATTATTTGACAAAATAGCTAAATATCTCCAGGTGCCCTTATTAGCATTTCCCCAGAGCTTTCAGCTGCATTTCACAGCCTTTCCCAAAAGATGGAGTTTGGAGTTGTCCATTTTTACATGTCTACGCGCTCGGTTTCATTCTATCTCCATGACAACAGCAAACTCCATCTGTTGAGGAAGATCATGAGATGAGGTCGAGAGCTGGTAAGTTAACATAATAGTAATCAACTTACACATAAACATTTACTTTTAAGGACAGAATGGATAAAGAAAGCTTTCAATTATAAGGCCCCTCAAAAATCGGCAACTCTATTCCCTTTACTGTTAAAAATTACTGCACATTATGCTCATAAATAATGGTCAGATAGTGAGAAAAACATGTGACATCGGGTCTGATCGGACAAGTTGAATAACATATTTTCTCTTTTTCTTTTTTGATGTTTTCTCTCACAACTTTGGGACCATCTCAACTTGTCTTCCGCTGACTCCTGTGGTGCTTTGTGGAAATACAGTACTCTCCCAGCATGCTGACTGGTTATGGGGGAAGTCAATCACACCCCAACCCTGCCCATTCGAGGAACTTGTATTCACGTTGATTTTTTTTTTTTGTTAGGAAATGTATAGAAAAAAATGTTTAGTTTTCATATGAATGGACACTTTAATCAAATGAAAAAGAAACTAATCTAAATAAAATGAATGCTAGATGTGAAATCAAAGTGCATAACGTCAGTACCGCTGAATACTATTATTAAAAGCACTTAAAAGAGACAGGTCTGAAGTAAATGGACTGTTGAAATAGCCAACAGTGTTAATGCTGGTAGGATGGTTGTGCAAAGGTGTAAACCAAGTTCACTTGGTCTAAATTCTTTCCCCTTGTCTGTCCAAACTCTGTGTAAACTGTGAACAGTGGTGAGGCAAGTCAGAATGGTATTGGCGTTACTACGTTGTAGTTTTATATTCTTTAATGTGTCAGTACCACCACTTTATTTTCAAGTTTTTATATAAATATTGTTGTAGAAAAGCACTGGCACGTAGCAACAATACACATTTTTTTCTGTGAATGGTTATGCAGTTCCTTCACTTGGTATAATTTTTTTTTTTACTTTTTATAGGTGGCAATTCTGTATTTTCCTTGTATTACCTTATGGTATTCTGTATATCTCACTGTCTATAATATCTGAATAATCATGAACCTCTGATTTAAAAAGAAAAAAAAAAACTTGAGGGCTACCAAGACCCTGTTTTAATTATTGAATGGAGAACTACAACTAACACTCCATCTTCAGAGTGGAGAACTACAAATCCCATGCAACAACAGCAGGTACATAGCAATATGACTCTTGCTACTGGTGCTGCAGTAGCCCTACCGTAACTAGCAATAATAACTATGTATAGCATTGGGTTTCTGAGATCTCTCCAAGATGTTTTGTGTATATATGGTATGGTATGTTGGAGATTTCATTGAATACCCCCTTTCCTTGCCAACTGACCTTGTTAACCCTTAAATTGAGTTTGTATGGTATTATCAATGCTCCTTTTGAATGGCATCCTTTTACACTCAAGAGTCTAATATAAATAAAAATTACTTCAATAACCGGACATTCAGCTGGCGTTCATCATATCTGCAAGTCAACAAAACAAGACACACAAACAAGTGTAACAGTCGCACTACTTAAAACACAAGGTCAAAATTTAATATAAATAAGTTTCAATATTATCAACCTCTGAGCTTAGGTTTATATGTACTGTAAGTCAGTCACTAGTGTGAACCAGAGATAGTGCCTCTTTCTTTTGGATATGCATAGCTTAATAGAAGAGACGACAGACATAAAGGTTACATACAGTCACATAACCACTGTTTTTGCATGTTTACCTCTTTGATTTGCATCCTTTTAGAACTACTTCCATACAACCACTGGCTTGTAACTCATGAGAGTAGCATCAAAACTAATGGAAAAAATGAAGTTAATTAGAGTCTATTTCATTCTTCAAGTTACAATAAAGGAAAATGAAGGCTGTATGGGAGATTAGAAAACAACATGCTACAAAAGAACGTGATCTGAAGTGAACGAAAACATGCAAAGACATTGGTATAGTTCTTCAACGCCTCACCGGGTGCTGCGTTCACAGTATCGGCACCTGTATGAACACACAAAAACACAAACAGTGACTCTGCAGTGCATAGAAGGTTTACAACAAAGATGGGGAAAGAGATGGTGCACTTTGGTGCTGTGTAATAAATCGTGACATGACCAACTTGTACACACATGATCTAATTTGGCCCAGACCACACAAATCAGGACCAGTGATTCTGTACACGTCAATTTCAATTCCACAGCTTTTCTGTTGATGATTAACAGAGCTGTCCTGTTGTTGTTATTGCAGATGGTTTGTCATGCACAATGTCTGCAGGTTTGTACCTCAAAACAGTCAAAGCTCAGTCAAATATTGTCAATCTAAAACATATTTGCCTCAAACTTGCAGCTTTGTTATAGATTAGATGCACCTTGCAAATGTTAAACAAAGGTCCACGCGGAGCAGGCAAACACACTGGTCATTTCAGAACCATAGTTTTACTGCTAATACAATCAAAGTAGTTCCTCATCTCAAGAGTAACCGCCCATCTCTGCTTCTCTTTGGAGTTTCCTCTGTCTCTGTGAGATATTAAATGTATTTTAGTGCATTCCCTGAAGAGGTGTCTTTTTCTGTAATGAAGTTGTTGTTTTTTTTTTTAAAAACAAAAAACCAGAAAGTCTTGTCATTTTCCCAGAGGAGTTTTCTTCCATGCTACGTCAAGGAATTTCCTTTTCCAAGGCATCACTTCTTGAGGTCGTCTGAGTTCAGCCATGAGCCGTCCTCCTCAACCTCCCGCCGGACAACCAGGAGCATCTCTGCCACATCCTGAGAAAGCTGTTCACTGAGAAATGTGCTGAGAGACACAATGAGACAAAAAGGATGACAGGGTACAAGGTTAGAAGAATATAGGCACAGACAGAAGCCAGATTACTAGAGTGCAGTGTTCTCACACAAACAAGACTGATGTAAGATTCTTGTGACCACTCATATGGGATGACTCACTCACACAGACAACAGTTCATCAGGACCATACAACACTATGTTGTCAGGTTTTCATCTAATTCAGACCAGACCACCACATGCCACTCTTAAATGTCCAGAGAACACTGAACAATACAAATTAGATTTTCTACATCCAGCAGACTCTTACCGTAGTTCTGCCTCTCCCCCAATGCAGACAGGGTTTTTCAGTTTAGAGTCCAGGTTGTAGTACTGTCCATTGACTTGCCTAACTGCAAGCCAGTGCCGCCGTCGGAGTGGGAGGGACACGATCCCAAGTGATACACGTGATGGGACATTAAGAATGAAACCATGGACCTTTGACATGCAAAGGCTCTGTACTGTTCTGTGTTAAAAAAAAAGACAGACACAGATAAACAAAGCTTACTTCTGATGATACTCTAAACTATGTGTTATGTTCAGTGCATAACTACTGATGCACAGGCTTAACTACAATACTTACTGTTACTGTCCTTTACTGACTTCTCAAATTAAATAAGTCTATCTATCTGGACTGCAGATTAAAAATAGCTACTAGGCTAACTCTGGTGCATTTACAGCAATGTGAATTAATGTACAGTGTTTCTGTTAAATAAACCAATAAATATCTTTGTAATCAGGCTGGAAATGTTAACATACTTATGGAGGCACAAATAAAAACAAGTGGCAGAAAATGCAAGGTAACTTGCAAACTATTGTCTTCCCTTGCAGTGACAAGTGTTGGGATGAGTCCTCATTTCACACGTCTTTACGCTTTCTAGAGTTTGTGAAAATGGATGGGTGTGATAAAGCTTGTAAGACGCTGAAATGAACAGTGTTTGTCCCCAGGGGGCTCAGCATGTCGCACACCCACCTGCGTTTGTCCCACCACACTGCAGCCAGTTCTCTGCTCTGTAGTGCTGCCATGATGACGTTGACGTCATAGTTTCCCGTGCCTAACACTGAGCGATGAGGGTTTACCACACACTGCGGAGCCAGCCTGCAGAGAAGGACCAACATAGCCATATACTAACATGATAGGTTTTAAATGGAGAAACCCCTTTGGATTGTAAGAGAGATTAATTGAAAATGGGTCAACTAATTTCAGAACTGTCCTGTTAAATAAACCTTAGAACTTAGAGAACAGTTATGTTAGTCAAGAGTCACAGGGCTTTCCTCCTGGTAATTCTTTAGGTGGTAAATAACCAACATCATGACTCACTTTGCCTCGAGGCTCATGGTCAATTTTGTAAGTGAGGATCTTTAACAATCTCATCACTTAATACAACTGCTTTTGAGGAAGTGCCAGTATTATTTTCCCCTGAAGGATGTGTGTGTGCGCGTGTGTGTATGTGTG
>JAPQRQ010036442.1:0-11979 GCA_037367365.1 Apogon talboti | reverse complement strand
AATATATTAATAACAAAATAATAATATAGTCATAATAAATAGGAAGCACTTGGAAATGATTTTTTAAAAATCTAAACTTTTGTCTAAGTTGTCTACTAGCATATAAGTGGAAAAAGTTGCATTAGTACCTTGAGATTTTTTATTGTGAGTCAAAAATGACAGTGATACACTTTGGCAACAATTGTTGCCAGTGGGGCAAAACGGGTTAATTTGTCTTGCCTAGTTAAATAAAGGTTAAATTAAGAAAATAATCAGTGTTTCCTGTGGAATTGATCTCTTGGTGTGGTGGTGTGTCATCCTTGGGGTGGGGGGGTTGGTCGGTTTCTGTTCTGCATATTTAAGGACAGAAAATAACTACATTGCAACATCATTTAATAATGTAATAATAACATTTGATAACGAAAATAGTATTAATTATTGAGTCATGATACACTCAATGACATAGTGCACAGGTTTTGTCCATGCTCTCCTGTACGGAAACTCTGCTGGTGGTGGCCTACCTATTATGGTCCAATCCACAGATTAACACGAGGATCATTTTATGTGAAACACTTTCCTTTCGCTGTAGCAGCCACTCAGTGTAGAAAAAAATCCCTTAACGCACTGATATTCGATTACCTGAGAAAGGTGCAGTGTCACGTACAATTTTTACCCTGGTACTATTTTTGTACTTCCGGTATTTTTGCACATTCTCACTACGTGAGTAAATTTGGTACAGCATGCAGCATGCTGGTTTTCCTCCCATATTATTTTCCCAACATTAACTGTGAGGTTTTGAATGTCCAAATAAAGTGACATTTACTGTAGTAAATGATAAATAAACAGGGTAAATTCAGTACAACAGGTTTCACTAACGGATGTTTACATTGAAAAGAATGCGGTTGCGCATGCCCGGCAGTTGGGAGCATGTGCATAATTCTTAAGGGTTAAAAAAAAATTACAGGAGTAAAAATTATGCAGTGGCACGGAGCACGCGCAGCTTCTTATTGAAAATAGTAGGCCTATTATATATTCTACATATTTTTAAGGTTAGTCTAATGCGACGATGATGATTTTTTGTATCAAACATATGGTGTGGCCGCAAGGATTTTGGAAGGAAGGTGTGCCACGGCGAAACCTTCCCAGCGGAAACACTCATAACAATAATGACTGATGAGACAATGACGATTGACAGGTGATGTTGTGGAGTAAAATAAATGACTGTTACCATGACTTCACAGTGGCTGGTGGTTAATGGGTGGCCTCAAGTTTTCTGTATAAATTAGTATTTCAGCTGTCTGAAACCAGAACTAGACAAATGAGTAAACTAGAAGAGCATTGTAGTGAATTTAACTGATTGAAACACAGTGGATATAAACACAGAAATTGCTTTGACTTAGAAGTGACACTGCCAAAATATACTGTTATTTTGTCGTATTTTGTCCATATCACCCAGCCTTAAGAGGCATGATTAAAAGTGACCTGCAAGATGTGAACAAACACAGAAGAGGTACACACTGGGCTAGAAATTACAGTGACATATGATTGTAATTTCTGTAACACCAGTACATAAGAGCAGTAGCAGTACTCAGCTGGTAAATAAGAAACTGAAATACCAGAAATAGCTCATTATGAACCGACTGAACCTCTTGTATTGTTTGTCCAGCAGAGTAGTAACAGTAGTGTCATAGTCACACTGAGTGTAGATCGTTAGGTTTTCACAGCTTAACATTAGTGTGTGTGTGACTTGCTATACGAGTGAAGTAGGGGTGTAATGGTGCAGAAAAATTTCATTTCAGTATATTTTTGGTACAGGGGTCTTCTGTTCGATACATTTTCAATACGTTTTCTGTAAAGGAGACCAATTTCATTAAAAAAAACTTTATTGAAGTAAAAATGCAACATATTCTGAATAATTAAGTGTCACTCTACAGCTGATGTTTTTATACTACTGTGTGGGTCTTTTAATGTGCAAGTAAATATATAAATAAATTATTAATTGAATCCTAGACAGCTCAAATTCTGCCCTTACATTCAGTAAAATACGACCGAATATAGCCTTAAATCTGAAGCTATAAACATGCCAATAGCATTTGTTCATGCATTTTCTTGATCAGAGCTGCTGGTTAAAGGCTGTTTAAACACTGCTGGTATCTGCAGTTGGGTTACGGTTTTTCTCTTGGTAGCGGTATTATTAAGGGTTGGGTGGTGTCGTTTTAAATGCGTTATGAAATTTGACGTGTTACCAGAAATAACCAATCTTCACGAAACAATGCTGACACACTGCTCTTGTTTTGTCGACTTGTCTCTCTCCGTTGACATGGGAATCCGAAATGCTCCCAAATGGTAGACCTTAGAGAAGACGGAGGGTCTTCCAACTCTGGCTTTGTACCTGTTACGCTGCTCTGAGCTGTGATGCTGGTTCATGTTCAGCATGTGTACAGGGCATGTACCGCTTCAACGTCCGTCTAGAATATCAAATATTGCACATGGGTTCCGCTTGTGGCCACCCTGCTCATACTGTGTACGTTCCGCTTCAAGGTTGGTGTGGAAACTTAAGGCAAGTGTGCGTTCTTCGCATAGGCTACATGTATTCATTCGGTACACCTCCGTATTGTCTCAGAGGCCCCGAACCGAAAGGGTTTGGTACAAACGAGTGCACAGTTACACCCCTAGTGTAAAGTTTATCACAGTCAGTATGTTTACATGCACAAATTAGTCGAGCTACTCTCTGCAGCTCATCTAAGCTGTTTTATTGGACTGTTGTGTTTGTCTCAGTCTTACATTACGTTGGAGTGTAATCGATTTATTGCTGAAATCATGTTGCCTCTGTTACAGTAGGTGCAGATATGCACTCTTTCAGCTTGTTAACCTATGCCGTCACAGACTCCAATGATAGTCAGCAGCAGCTTAGCAAGTCATCAAACCAAAGGTAAACTAGCATCACAGTAGACAGCTCTGCAAATTTGTACATTGCAGACTTTCTGTCCGCTCTACGTTTTGTGCAGATGAGATGCGGTACAAAGCTCTAGCAAATGCACAGAATACATTGTCCAGTTCCAGTCTGACTGTTCTGTATATATGTAGGAGTAAATCAACTTTCAATCACATGATCTAGGTATGCAAGTCCGCCTATTTAAACTTTTTCAGCCAAGCTAACACGTTTGTTTACATGTTGTTTTAAAGCCCAGTTTAGTCAGACTAACACAATAATTAGTATTTTTAAAAGCATCATGTGACACTGAGTAACCAAAGACACTGGCCTGTGGTTGGACTTCCATGATGTCACAGAGCTTGTCTTGCGGGGGTGAACACGTATTCAACGTCTGATTCAGTGCAAACAGGGAAGTGTGATATATGAGGCTGAAAAGGCAGAAGGCTGATCAGTTTCAGTCAGGGAAATGCCTGACGTGCTTCAAACGAAAAGGAAACTGACATGTATTTGTCATTTCAGAGTTAGAAAAAGAAATCAGTGTTTTGGCTAACAGGCAGGAGAAGTAGGTTGTCTGTGAGGTAACGACAATGATTTCAGTGTTTTCAGTATTGTTTTCAATATTTTTCTCTAATGCCTGATAAGTTAAAATAATACCCTCTCATGAAACACGCTGATGTTATGTTGTGGTTAGATGACTGTGCTTTTAGTGAGACTAGGGCAGTTCTACTACTACAATCTGCAAAATGAGGAATTTTAAAATGTCAAAACCATAGAGATAAGCACAGGAAGTAAGCATATGTAACTGTATTCAACTGTAAAACATAATTGTGAATAACAATCATTGGATGTTGTGTTAACTATATTTTATACTTTTTAAAACAAATATTTTACACTGTAGTATATCTAATAATAGTTGAATTATGTATATACACCTTGTGAAGAAGTGACAACTACTGGCATATAATAACATAACATAAAATGAGTGAATTATATTTCTCTTTGCCCTTTTGGTAAGATAACTTTACAATATCAGATATAATATGACTAAAATGTACAGAATCTATTGCTGAAATATTGTACAATGGTCATGTGACTCTTCCAAAGTGCTCTACTGGTGTAATGGTGAATATCTCTGTCCTGCAGTGGTTTGTTATTCACGTTCCTTCTACAGTCTTTGCATTATGAAATTATAGGTCCTCTTGCAGACTGAATGAACAGCCTGTGAGCTGTTACTGGTGCTTCTGTGAAACTGGTACCTAAAAGTAGGACAGAGGGGCTAAAAATTCAAGATGTAGACTAATGTTATGAAGCAAGTTTAGAAACACTTTGGGTCTATTTTAAAATTATATATTTACTGAGATAAAAGAGAAACTATTTTTCAGATATAACACATTTTTATCTGACTCGCGCATACAAAAATCCCCATGTAACACGGACCCCAGGTTTCCATAATGACCTCCCCTGTCTTTTCTTTCAGGTTTTTTCCCCAATACCCACACTATTTCACAAGGCAAATCCACAGACACCTCGGTGATATCTGAGTTTTCCCCTGAAATTAGGACTAGTCAGTGTTACAGCAGTGCACGGATGATTCTGCATGCAATGGTTACCCCGACGTAACTAAGGTAAAAAAAGGACACGGAAATTACACACTCCTATTTTACTAGGATCGTGAAATTAACAGTGTCTTTATTTATTGCGGTATATAAGACCATTTCAAGCGATGTTTTCAAGGTAAAATGCAATAAAAGCCTTTCCTGTTCCAATATTGGTCCTATTTTTGGCCCCAATATTTTATTAAAAATAAATTAATTTTGGGATGGTTCATAGCAAGAGTTATCTGAGGTTATCATTAGGTACATCCTGGGGGGAAATATGTCTAAATTTCTCTTTTATTATTGGGTCTAAAAAGCTGGCACAGTGCCAGATACCAAAATAAACCCAGATTCATGGAAAGGCCCAACTACAACCTCAAAATGTTAAGTTTGACAAAGACATGTCTTTTTGGGTGTTTCGTTTTGTTTCCTCCGAAACAACTTCTCCCCCAACACTATTTTACATCACCCTGTATTCAGTGCTGTCCAAGAACTAGCCCAACAACCCAGAGAACCATTACCCTTATTTCAGATTGGTAGTGGAGGATGCCACACCAAGTTACAGCACTGGCACAGAACTGATGAAGTGTAGAAGATGGATGTGGATGTGGATGTGGATGTGCCATCAGATGGACAGGGTGGGTTCTTACCTATACTCCAGCTTGTCCCTTGGCAGCTTTGGCTTCACTTTGGGGAGATGTCATTCTGTCCATCCACATAAAAAGTCTATACATGAGATACACACGGACTGGATTTTGGAGAACAAGATTCCTCTGACAAGCAGATTAGATGACAAATTAAAATAAGTGTTCTGCAGGAAACCATGCTGTCGAGCCTCAAAACAAACTGTGACCCTAGCGGTTGTTGCAGTTACTTACAAATATAGGTGGGCGATATGGCAAAAATATCATATCACAATTTTTAAAAAATCAAATCACAATCTCGATTTTATCACGATTCTTGACATTGATCTTTGAGACTAATTTGCAATTTTCAGAACAGTGCAAACAAAAAAATCCCCTATGTAAAACATAGCCCTTAAAGAAAAAAATAAAACAGACAATTTAGCCCAAAGAACCTTCCAGAACATTTTTAATTTAAATAGTTTGTGCAATTTTGCCAACAAGTGCCAAGAACATAAACACTATGTATAACAATACTAAAATCTAAACAACAACACTCTGATTAAGTGCACTTTTGCAACATTAAAAACTAAACTGCATTTGGTTTTTGCGGTAGCTTTCAATAAACATGAAAAGTATAAAAAAAAAGAAAAGAACAAAATATCAATGAGGAAATGCCCGTTTCAAATAATACTCCAGGCTTAAGGCTCATTAAGGGCTCATTTATGCTCTCTTTCCGTATGTAAATACGTTCATCTGTTTCTAACATCAAGCGTCACTGCTTTCATACTTTAATGCATCCAATGCATTGAAAGAGCGTTTCTCAGTCAGTCCACCAGAGGACGCCGTTCTTAATTAACATACTGGCTAAATACCACGAAGAAGAGTAAAGTTTTTTAGAAGAAGAAAGTCAATAATAACAAACATGGTGACAATAGAGGAGATTTTACTTATGTTTATACTAATGTTGATATTCAGAAGGGTAGTTGTCATTAATACAGTATGTCTGTAGTTTTTCAATAACTCACACAGTCTTTTTTTGAAAAGTTTTGCTGTTTCTGTAAATTATTCTCTGGTGCCACGGTTCCCGGTGGTACTGCTTCGTATTCTCCGTTTGGGTGCGCATCCACAAGCTCCCAAAAACAGCCAGATTTACGTACATGATGTACAGAGAGGATAGACAGAACGCTCCGTCCGTATCCGTATCCATCTGCGTCTTTAACGTAGAGCATAAATGAGCCTTTAGGAAGTAACTCAGCCGTTTCACTGTCAGCCATGACTCCCACTACACAACACCTGAGAAATCCATGCGACGTGGTGGTGAACTGGCATGATGTGTCTGTGCCTCAGTATATAACTACATCCAGAGCCGTTGAATACTCCATGGCTCTGACTACATCATATTATAGACGATTCCATAATCTCTCTGCGTTGTCAGATCATCGGTACGTTCTAATCCTTCACGATCTAACATCGTCATATCGCACACCCCTACTTACAAATAATGTGATGTTACAGTGTTGTTACCGTGATAGTCCTAACTCAGAGCTGTTGCTCTTTTAAACAAATGCAACATGCTGGTCTGGCCCGCTGGATGGATGCCACCGTAATCATATTCCAGTTTCACTACAACAGCATATTGTCCTTCTTCATGTGTCTGTTACCTGTGTGTTACCGTTTTTAATGTCCCCTCTGATTATGAAAGTACAAAAACCTCTGACCTGCAAACTACATTCTGATAATGACAAGTTTTGATAAAGAGACACTTTGTGGTATTTTCTTTTGTAGGTTTTCAGTCATTCTAATACCATTACATTTGTCCTCATGCACACATGATCCATCAAAACATCTCTTGACACTATTTGTCAAAGTCACTGCTGCTGTGCCCTCCACTCAGCACCGCCCAAGGCATGTGTGATCTGTTTAAGGAACTAACCAGACAAGCAAGTGAGTTTTGAACCTATTTCAGAATATTACTGTATTTTCTCCATAGTTGGAACAGTGCTAATGACGTGCTGTTGTAGGTCTGGTTCTGATGCTACATCACACTACGGACCTTATTGTGTTTGTGTCAAAAGCTGCTTTGTTGATGTTCTACAGTGGCAGTAGTCTGTGTTCTTCTGCTGTGGTCATATAATGACCTGCAAATGATCAAAAGAATCTCACTTAATCATGTTGCTAACTATGTAAATTAATTTGGAATGAACTTTAAATGTATTATTATCAGTACAGTGGGCAATGATAAAGATGAAACTAAACTCACAAACTCCATTTTACGATATGTATTTGTGTGTATGTGGGCGCATGCATGTGTGCAAGATGCACCGAACCAGACACAGAACAAACAGCCTCTGAAACCTTGAGAGTTGCAGCTACAATGGAGAAATCAAACTAACTCAGTGTGATAAGATGAGTGTAAACAGCAACAAAACAGCAATAAGTTATCAAGCTGACAGGAAAGACTGCACGTCTGTGTGCGACATATCATGACTTGGCGTAAATATACACGCCACTTTTAATTGACATGTTATCTGTACACATTATAAGCTCTCCGCGTGCATGTTCATGCCACGTCAAAAATACCACGCACTGAGGGTTACAGTTATGTGAACCGGAGATCTTAAAGCGATCAAATGGTGTTGAATAACACGCAAAAGATCGAAAATGCGTATGTATAGCACAGCAAATGTTATAAAAACTGGCGTGACATACAATGCAATTTCATGAGATCAGTCTCCTGTGTGTGTTACAGTGACAGAAACAGGTTGTTACTTTGAACCCACTTAGATTCTCACTTCAGTAGTGTAACTCTAGCACTGAATGTCTGTTTAACAAGGTGAAAAACAACTTAAGTACTGAGAAGGTGGCGGAGCAAAAAGACTACAATGACAGAAAATGATTACATCCATGAGATGAAGCAGAGACTCAAAGCAGCAGTGCAGGCAGACGTGAAACTTAACCATGGTAACAACGGTGCTTTGTCTGGTTCTGTGTCTCTGAAATGCTAAATACGTCAAGCAGTATATCTTTACAAATTTTATTACAAACAGAGGATCAATGGACATCTTGTTGTTCATGACTCATGATTTACATGATGGACTATCTGGTTTTGTTATTTGAAATGTGTTCATTATCTGCCTTTTGGGTAAATGCCACTTCTCATTTGTGTCAGTGTGAAAGTGACCTTTCCAATGACCTGGAGCCTATTGTAGCATACACTGGGCCTGAGGTCACATGACTCAGTGTAACTGACAAACACCTTCAAGCCATTTCAAGTTTCCAGTCCAGCTGGCTCGCCTTGTTACTTCAACTGATAGCATCCAGTCTGGTGTTAGTGTGTTGTGTAAATCAGTGTTTCAGCTCTTCTAGTTACAGTTAAGCCCTTGTTTTGGGGCTGTGTAAAGCTTGTGGTATTTGTCATACAGCAGGCACAGCAAAAGTGGATGCAAAATGCTGCATCAAAGATGTATAACCTCAATATGAACGTCTTAGACATCACTTTCTGCAGTAGCATCGACTGTGTACAGATTCCACTTGATGACTACCTGTGACATGTGGGACTCTGACCCACTCAGACGGTAATATCTGCAAGTTTCTGATTTAGACATGTCAAGTCAAATATACAAATTTAAATGAGATATAAATAATAAAGTACCTGTTTCTGCTCAGTGTCACCAAATCCAAAACCTCACCAGACGACAGAGGTTGTGTATTTCCTTTCCCACTTCTGTTCGATCTGCCCAAATCCTCACAAATCTGGAACTATAACTTGCAGCTCTTTGGAATTTTATTATTGCTCAAGCTGAAATTACAGTTGTAATTGTGTTTCAATCAATTGTGCATGCAATTGTAGTAGAGAAACTAGAGATGGGACACCTATAGGATGTTTTCCATACTACTGGTAGCTGCAGAATGTGGCTCCGGTCGTGGTCAGTGGCTAATATAGTACAGTGTTTCCTGTGGAATTGATCTCTTGTTGTGGCAGTTAGTCATCCTTGTGGGGGGTGGGGGGGGGGTCGGCCGTTTTCTGTCCGGCTTATTCAATAAGTAGACCTACTCAGTGCAGGAAAAAATCCCTTCACGCGCTGATCTTCCGGTTACCTCAGAAAGGTGCGGTGTCACATACAATTTTTACCCCTGTATTATTTTGGTACTTCCGGTGTTTTCGCACATGTGCAGTACATGGGTAAATATGATGCAGCATGCAGTATGGTGGTTTTACACCCATATTTTTACCCACATAATTGTGTAATTTTGAATATCCAAATAAAGTGAAATTTACTATAGTAAATGATAAATAAAGAGGATAAATTCAGTACGACAGGTTTCACTACCGGATTTTTACATTGAAAAGAATGCGGTTGCATGGCCAACGGTTTGGAGCATGTACATAATTCTTAGGGGGTAAAAAAAATAGGGGGGTACAAATTGTACAGCAGCACAGAGTGCACATGGCCCCTTATTGAAAATAGTAGGTCTATTATATTTTATACATATGTAGAATAAGTCAGGGTTCCCCTGATATACATTCTGCAGCATGAATTCTCAGCGCCGCCGCAAAAAACAAAACAAAACACTTTATTCTGAGGCTGGGGTGCCGAAAAGGGGGGGCAAACATGGTAACAGAGAGTATAACAGAGGCACAGATGCCAGGTCGGATGTTTGAAGTGTGTTAAGTTTCACTTTTGGTTTTCGGTAGTTACGGAACCCCACCCCCCACTGCTACAAAAATTTGGAGGGGAAACACAGCAAATGTACGGTGTGGCAGCAAGGATTTTACCAGCAGAAACGCTGTAGTAGATGTAGAGTAAAATTGCTGACTCAAAGGAAAGTAATTGCTCAAAAAGATAACAAAAATCACACCTTGAATCAACTTGATTTTTACAGTTACACTGATGTTCAGTTGCAGAGTTATTTATTAATTTCTTTAATCCTCAGTGAGGAATTTTTTGAAATTGGTTATTTTATTAATTCGGGTATTTATTCGACTTAGATGTTCAGTTTGACAGTTATTTAGTTTCTAGTAAATAATAAAAAAAAAATTAAAACCCTATCAAACTGTTTTAAGGGTGGTGGTGATATCAGCTGTGAGAAACTACTTCTTGGATTAGCAATTGACGACCTGTATTGGCCCCAAAAATGTTAGTGACCATCCTTCGTATTAATTATTGAAGCATTTGTGCTTACTTTGTTACTCTGGGTAAAATAAATCTGGTGTTTATCTGTCAGCAGACTGGTTTTAACTGCATTTGTCTCTTCTTTTGGAAGTGATGCAAAGATTAACAAAATCTGACCACACTTTGTCAGCTCAGAGGGACATAATAGACCATGGTATATATGAGGAAGTGTCTTGGCTGTCCACTTGAGTTCTGATCAGCAAAAACCGCACTTTAAAAACAAACCTAAGCACAGCTTGGTCTGTCGTCCTGTTGTCCATCCCCAGCTGTGACAGACAAAAGAGTCTCTCTGTGCTTATGTGTTGTTTCCAGTCTGAAGCTGAAACGGGAGAGTGCATGAAAACCCCATCTCTTTGCGCAGGAACTGAAGATACGTGAACAGACACAACAGACTCATTCCTGAGGTGTCCGCTCTCTGTCTCACTCAGAAACACACACACACACACACGCCTTGCTGACAGCTGGATTAACCTGGCTGTTGGGGACATCGGAAGAACATAACACATTGTCAGTGGCGGCTGTTTGAAGGGGTGAAGCAGAGTTCACACAGCACTAATGTAAACTCACATCTCTGCTCATTGCCAGGACGCAACCACACTTTCCAGGTTTGTAGTATTCTACACAATTAACTGTGTGGTTTGAAAAACTGTCTTATAAATACTGTATGTGAACTAGGGCTGGCATGGATACCTCTTTTAGGGCTCTGATGCTTTGCCAGTGGATTAACTTTGCGGCAGAATTGAACAGTGATAAAACATTGGAGTTCTCACACTGCACATACCCCACATATAGTATAGAGCAGAGCATCTTTCACAATCCTCACACACACATCTTTGATTACTCGTACTCTTCATCTCAGTGAAAATCCCACCATTACAGTGGAAATACAGTCATTTTTGTTTCACAACTTTGACAACTCATTTCAATGTATGTTAACACGTAACACGATAAATTAAACTATAAAGACGATAAAGAGAACATAGGACATCCACCTGGCAAAATAAGTCTAACTGTTTCAATAATGTCATAACTTGATATTAAGGTCAATTTACTGGGAAGTCTCTGTTGCCCACTGGGATCCAGACATGTACTTAGATGGTCAGTCAAGGGCATTTGCAGCAGAGCATGAGCTGAATGTATTTTAAGTCCAATATCATGACTTTATAGTGGCAGTAAACACAATTTTTTTTTTTTTTTGGTTAAAGAGAACTAGCCAAACACTTGTAGTGCTGACAGACTCTAAAGAATGACCATAAGCAGGCTGAAATAAACCGGGTAGTCAGGGGCAGTAATGCTAATTACTTCTGATGAAGAATAGTTTGGACACCAATAGTTAAAAGTACTGGGCTGAAGATGACCTTCTCATCTATACAGGATTTATGTGACAGGATCTTTCACTTTGTAACTTAAAAACCAGTGGGACAAAGAATGTCTAGTGGTGGCTAATACATTTTGAGCTTATTGCTGCTGGAAAATGTAAATTACAATGTATTAAAACTGATACCTGGTTCCTGTCCAGTGAATGAGTATTAAAATAGTCGAACATTCGTGTCAAGCCCTGATGTAACCTCCAGGTGTTTCTAAATTGAATACTTACCGTATTTTCCGGACTATAAGTCGCAGTTTTTTTCATAGTTTGGTTGGTCCTGCGACTTATACTCAGGTGCGAC
>JAPQRQ010036441.1:0-11988 GCA_037367365.1 Apogon talboti | reverse complement strand
CCCCCCGCCCCCGGCAGGAAATGAGCAATCATTTAGTACTGACAGGTACATGCTGAACCATTGCTATCTGTGCTCTCAAACCAACCAAATAATGGATTACAGAAGTTTAGCATTAACCTTAAGCCTCTGGAGTATCTTTGCCAAGGTTAGTCGGTTTCATACCTCTCAGAGTGTGAGCATATATTTTCCAGGGTAGGCCCAAACATGAAGTAATGCTGAAGTAACCGCATACACGTGTGCGTATGTCGAAACATTACTGCTCTGACAGAAATATCAGGCCCAGTCGAACCACAATATCAGACGGACCAAACATTTTCTGTGTGGAGTTACAAAAAAAAAAAAAAAAAGACAGAAACACTTTAAAGCAAAAACATAAAAAAAAAACAAATGTGAGGGGCTTTTTCTCATGAAAGGCAGTAATTTAGAAGTCTCTGGTGAGTTGTAGAGTGCTTAGCATGTCCAAGTGGATCTGGAACGGAGCTGCACAACTGCCTTCATGCACTGCCAGGTCACCAGTACGGCGTGAAAACACCGATCCAAGGCCAGTGGAGCTGCTCGGAGCTCAGGGGATGCACACTGTAAACAGGACGGCATCAAAGGAACACCGATGCATCTACTTGACACATAAGTTAGACCCAAACTACTACAAAATATAGAACAAAACAGCAGTTAAAGCCACTAGTGTAGATAAGAATTCTCCCCTGGGTTTTTTCTACAATAATTTCTTACCTGCTTAGTCTATAAACCAATGAAAAACCCCAGCCATGTGGCCACAGTCAGAAATGCCTAGGTTTGGAAAATAAACATATAGGGGAATATAAAAACAATTAAAGCTTCAAGGTGAGATTCATGCACGCTTGTGTGTTTACATTAGCCAACTCTACTACCAAGCTAAAGGTAGTTACTGAACAGGACAAGCACATGCAAATCTTATCCTCCTCAGACCCAGGAAAGCCACAGGTTTTTCAGTTTTGGCTTTTTATTAATTCAATAATTGGAAACATCATGATGGAACAGTTTTTTCAGATGCAATTCTTAACGTTTTTTATGGAATGTGATGTGGACAGTTGTGTTTTTCATTTGTATAAAGCTGTGAATTTCTTGTCCTCATACGTGGACAGAGGGTCTGAGGAGGTTAAACACACAACTTCTAAATGTACTAAAATATCAAGAGGTAGCTATCGTTGAAGATACAACATTCCATGAATAATGTGAAAATGGGGACTATTCTAAAGCAGCATCAGTCTCTGAGCTACCGGTTCAACGGCACATTAGAGTACATTCAACTTTCACAATCCTTCTAAAACAGATATCACATAAAAATGGTCATGAACCTATGGGTAATAACAGCCACAAACACGTGGTTCGGTTTGTTTGTTTTCCAACTCATCTCAAAGTATCTGAGATCAACTTTATCGCTGCAGCAGTTTCCATTTTTACAAGTGTTCTTTGGACGGAAAAATCTAAATCTGAACAAACACTGCATTTGTCCAAGTCTAAAATGTAAGGTATATTTTAGACTCAACACTGATTTGGGTTCAGTTGTGCATGTGTACGTGCCTCAAGGTTTTATGGTGAATAATCGGTTGGTTTTGTAACACGAACGGCTAGGATCAATGAGAAGGATAAAGTTGATGTCTGACTTCAGAAATACACACGACAAAAAAAACCAAACTGGATTTAACTCTGCAAATAGTTCAGATCCTTCCATTGGATAATGACTGCACTTCTTTAACAACCATCAGTTTGATAGAGAGAATAAAGACTGAACTGTGTTTCAATGGATAAAGGTCATGTGGTCTGATGAGCCCAGACTGACCCCGTTCTAAAGTGACGGGTGCATCAGGGTGACAAGTGGATGACATGATTACCCATCATGCCTAGTGCCTACAGTCCAAGCCTGTGGGGTCAGTGTTAGGCTCCTTCAGTTGGTCAGGTCTAGGTTCAGGTTATGTGTCCAAAATATGACCGAAATGAATGTGACATGACTTTAGCGTACATTTTTATACCAATAAACTGTGTTGTAAATGTGTTTGAAAAGCAACCTCTGCTGTTGTGGTTCCTGATTCGTCACCTGATTAAGGATGAAGTCCACACCTCGAGGCTCTTACGACTTTCAGAAAGCCAGAGTTGAGTATCTGGATCCACCAAGTGTTTAGCCTTGTGATCGAAGTATAACGTAACCGATTAAAAACCACTTGTCAAAGAGCAGTTCTGCCCTCTGTTCTTTTATTAACTAATAACTGCCAGAGCCTATTTAAATGGACACTTCCACCAAAAACATTAAATATGTTCCCCAAGGTTCCAGCATATCCATCCAGGAACAGTATTTTGATATGACTCACTGTGGTTTCGATGTGCAGTTCCACATGCCAGCACAATGAAGCGTATGGGTACGAGTCTGCATGCTCTGAGCGCCAAAAACAAGAACATCTGCAAAACTAAGAAAGACACTCCACTAACCCTGTTGCTATTGGGCAGTGATTTCTTCCATCTACATGGAGACAAAGAAATTTAGAAGAAATAATTCTGCACAAGTGATTATCAACACAAACAAAAAGTTACTGAGAACATCATGCAAGCCATGTTTAAAACATCTTTAAAGGAAGAACCATTTAGAACACTAATTATAAAGTTTAGATAAAGCCAATATGGCAAGAATGACTCCTGGAGGAAAAAACACTGAGTTCTGAGGGCGCCTGGTCCTTTTTTGAGCCAGCATGTAGTGGCTATCAGCGGTATTACACTGGAACAGACTAGTTCTGCAGGCAGTAGTCATGTACACATACACTGCCCAAGGTTCTCAGCCTAAACACTGATGGAACAGTCATCTCTTTGCAAGTTGATGTAGATAATGAGCAGACTCAAACAGAGAATAGGTTATATAATCACACTGACTGGCATCATTGTGATTAGATTAACCATGCAGCAGTGTAGTATAAGACTGCTTACCCAAATATGAGCAGAACCAAAGCACGCCACAAACATACTAATACAAACTAAATGTGATGAGAGGTAAAATCAAATGTCTGTCTACACGCCTTCAGTGGCACTATTTTTATTTCCAGAAAAAGCACCAGTGGCCAAAATGGGATCTGCAGGAATGTGGGCCTGGTATCAGTAGACTCTGCCCGGCCTTAGTCTCAAATAGCTCTCCCCTTGGCCTAAATATCCCAAATGTATTATTCTTCTCAATAATGTAAATTCAATGTAACAGAAGAATGACAAGTGGGACTACCCAATGTTGTTTTACAGCTAAATAAAATGCCCGTGTAGAGACGGGAGTAAACAAGCAGTCAGCGTTTGTTTTGTCTGTGGCAGGCCCTGCAGGCCTGTGGGCTCCCGGAGCCGACCCCCCCACCCCCACAAACAGCTCTGTTCTGCGGCCCCAGATGTCTCATTACTGTAAAACAAGCAGAGAGATGAGCGACGTACAAGCCACTGGCCCACAAAGCTGCCTCGCTTTCAATTAGAAAGGATTAGCCTAGCCTGAGTGAGCCTTCCTGTGCTGAGATATGCTACCTAGCATCGCACAGGACAGCCATATGTCAAACCTAAATAAATTAGAGAGAGAGGGAGCTGAAAGCTTGGCAATAGCACACAGACTGGGAGTTATGGCTCCACTGGAGTGCATAACAGGCCTAAGAGGAGGAGGAGGATGCTGTAGCTTCTATAAAACTTTACACTCTATGAAAGGGCACGGGCAGAGGCACAGGTATGCACCTCGTCTCAGTGACACTCATAAATTAGACCTATACAATCCCACAATTCCTCAGCAGATTTAGGAGTTTTACTCAGAGTGCATTAATCAAGCGATAAAGCCACGGTGGTGGAATTTCTGCAGAGTCATGCTTCAGCTAAGCCAGCTGGACAGATCCAATGCAGTCCCATGATGCGTCCTGTAGCAAGGCAGAGCAACCTTAACAGGACAGCACCGCCTGCATCACTCACTTTTATAGGAGTAAGGCGGCGTGGGGTTTAACAAGACGTTTATTCGTCAAGGGAGGCGACATTACATAACCATAAAACAAGGAGGCCCACAAATCATCAGTGGGCTCGTGACACATGGAAGGGCTGGGTTGTTGTTGTGCCGTCCAAAACCATGCCAGCCAGTGTTGTGTTTGTGGGCGAAAACTGTAACAAAAAAAGATCTAGAATAAAACCAATTTGTCTAAAAGCAGCCCATGTGAGTTTCCACATGAAATTGAAAATGCAGCCCCGAAACTGCAGCTAACCTCGCTGCCTTGCTCCGTCTGCAGAATTTTCCACGGAGTCTGCCATAACTGGAGAGACTCCACTGACCAGGGGCGTCTGTGGTTGAGCTGCATTAGTCCACAGGTCCGGAGAGGCAGGCAGGCAGCGAGCAGGCTCCGCCATGCCTGACACCAAGCACCCTCGCTAGGGGGAACAACTGAGTAATGGCAGGGTAACTTGATCCAGGGGCTGAGAGAGAGTGGGGAACAACCCTGATGCTTAAATCATAGCTGTGGGATGGAGGAGAGGGAGACGCACCGATGTATTTGCAAAGGAGGGTACGGGGGGAAGCCAGGCCGAGGAGACAGTGGGTGGGACGCACGCGGCGGAGGCAGCGGTGGGGGGTATATTAGATGGTATATTTGGGAAGCAGACAAATGACAGGGGATGAAAGGAAACGCCTCTGCTGACTTTCTGTGCACGTGCCACACCCACCGCTGGGGTGGGAGGGACCTCCGAGAAATGGCGTGGGCTGGGGTTTCAAATTCGCAAGCCGGTCTCAGACAGAATAAACACACACGGGCTCAAAATAAGTTACACTTTCCCTAATGTCAAGAGCTAATTGAGAGAGATACAGTGGGCAGACAACGGTACTGTGCACAACGGCCAAAACATGTGAGCAGGCGTCAACAGGAGTCAATTCAGAAGCCAAGGTACACGATAAAGCCTCAAATGAGTATATGCAATGTTTTTATTATCTGGGGGAAAACTGCTCTGAGTCACCAAACCAGTGGATAGATGTTACTAATGCAATGCAATATTGCATGACTCCTCCTCATCGAACCAGTGTCAGTTTGTGTCCATGTCAGTTTCACATACAGATGATGAAGGAAGTTCATTAACTGCATTAACGGTGTATTTTTGGCAAAAACTGAAGTTGTCACTGTGGTGATACATGATCCCAGCAAATGTACCACGGAAAAACAGACTATTGTTTGTGTTGAATAAAGTAAAGCGTTTCTACAGAGCATCACGTTACAGTCAAGTTAACCTTTGACCTTTTGAACAGGGCTGGGTAAAAAAAAAAGAAAAAAAAATCAATTTGATTGATTTTGGATTGATTTTATTTTAATTTTGCGATATTGAGTAATAGTAGATAAGATTGATTTTTCAGAGTGGGACGGCGAGCACCTGACCCAGGTACCACCGCGTACGGCCGGCTCCGACTCACGGGCCCCTGGGGGAGACGGGGCGTCTCGATCTCTCTCACGACGGTTCTGGTGTGGGTGGGGCATGGAGGAAGGGCGGGGAAAACCCCTCTGTGGGAGGTCCTCCAACTCAAACCCGCAGTGCAGAGGAACTGGCAGCCCGGACCGTCTGGTATCGGAATCAGTCAATACTGAATTGAATCAATATTGGATCTGATCAAATCGAATCATGATGAGTCGATTCAGAACCTTATGAATCGAAATTGAATCGATTAAGGGAATTGGCCATGATACCCAGCCCTACTATTGAGTATAAAACTGATGTCAGTCCGTCAGGAACACAAAAGAAAGCAATGCTTACAGCATAAGATCAAGGAACAGTATACTCAGACCTCTACCACCAGACTCTTTCTGCAGTGGCATCATACATAAGTATCAAGTAGAAGAGGAGTATTTACCAACAAAAATATTTGACTAGCATTTACCAATCCAGAACTGAACTGAAAAAGATTTCAAATAGCAGAAAGCCATTTGGACTATACCATATTTACATATTGTGCAAATCCACTGTCTGTTTTGGAAATCTGTTTTCAACCAAACTTTCCACCTGATTTCTGATTTACGCTGCTCAGATGCGATTATCATTAAAAAAAAAAAAAGTAGACTGAACTGTCATTTATAGGACACTGTAAAAGTCATTCTCTGGGTTTTTATTGACAAAACCAAAACTCAGTGAATAGAAAATAATCGGCAAATGTATGGAATCTTTCATTACAGCTTTGGAACACTGAAAAGGATGAAAGCCGCTACGCAGACTGTTGAAAACGGCTTGTACAGCCAAAGATTTATCTGATATTGGATGGTGAGCAGGCTCCGTGGAACAGTTTGGGGTCCAGGGCCTTGCTTGAGGGCACCCTGGCAGGATTCACAGTGGGGAAAGAAAGAAGCAAAAACCCAGATTGATCCTCCTGCTTTAGGGAAGGAAAAAGCCGCCTCTGGTGCACTCCAATTGGAAAGTGACTCCTTCCTAAAGAAACCTGTGTTGTGTGATAAAAGTAACAGGCAGCTGGTCGCCACACAGAGCTGCAGTCGACTCTCATCAGCCTCTTATAATATTACCACACCACGACAGCGTTTCACCAAGCCCAAAGGGGAACATAGCCAGGAACTATGCTAATGCTCAAAGGAGCAGCCCAATATAATAATATGCCTTAGCTCCCTGCAGCCTACAAATCCTGTAAAAGTCAGCCATTAGGCTTCAGATGTAATTTTCATTACGCTTTCTTGGAAACAAGCAAGACCAACAATTTAGCAGAGAAACGTTCACCAGACTATTACTGAACCACATCCTCCCTTTTCCATCCACAATATGGCCTCCATTCATTATTCAGGCTGGAGATGCACTTTCCTTGTTCCTCAACTCTCCACTCCTGAGTTCTTTGGGCAGCACTTAACAGACAGCATACATGTCAGCCGCTTAGAATTCAGGTGGAACCCCCCAAAAAACCCTCATCTTTCAATGTGAAAGGCCAACTTCGCTGGTTTTAATCAATTAAATCAACTGATGGACTATCCAAATGTGCATTCTGCCACAACTTGCACACTGAATGGATCTCTAAATTAGCCCGTGTATTATTGGTTGGAGGGAAAAGCTGCCTTTTAATTCAGTTTGTAGTGCCTATATTAAACCCATAATGTAGAGATGCAATGACTGTAAAAGTAGGCCATGTCTTAAAGGCAAATTAAAAGTACTTACAGCACTCTAGGGATGAGAAGCAAGCAGTGCTTGTAGGAGACAACTGTTCAAAGTTGAATTCAGGATCACAAGCTCCAAAAAACTTGAATTAATCGATAAAATCGATATATCGCCCAGGCCTAGTGCACAGTCAGTTCACCAAAGCCTCGTCTGAAAGTCTGTTCTACGTCAGAGTTGGCGTTGGCCTGCTGCTAACACTTGAAGGGTTGCACAAGCTGAAACTGTTCTACAATAGGTGAAAGTTACAGCTTCATACAGACATGACCAGGTTATTTACAGGTTTTTTCCCTACTCATTTCTGAGGTACACTGAAGAATAATTATAAGCACTTAATAAGATTTAATAATTTTTACAGGCAAATAAGTTCCATTCAAGCAGATACACCATTTGTGTAAGTACCAACCCCTTTGGTCATGACTGTGCGGTTTACCTAACCCTAAGGGGTGAAAGCATTCTGTAAAATAATATTCAACTTGACACATCATGTCAAAAACTGGGATAATGTGGATGACGAGGGGCTGCTTTGTGTCGATGAACCATGATGCTTCATCAAACTGAAATGGCACCGCCCGTCAACCCTCTCAAAGCGTACCAAAGCAGTGTCAGGTTCCTTGATAATGAGTGACCGCCGCCGTTGGAAAGGTGGATGGCTGTAAACGGGGCATCCACCAGGCAGAGGGTTGGTGCTTTGACCCCTGCCCGTCCATACCTGCCCTTGAGCATAATGCTGAACCCCAACGTGGTCCTGGTGACTGTTTCAGTGGTGTGTGAATGGGTTAATGTGGTGCAGTGTAAAGTGCTTTAAGTACCATAAAGACACAAAGGCACTATAAGTGCAAGTCCATTTACCAGTTTACCATTAAGAATAGTGCATTTCACAGACGCTGGAGACTCAAAGCAATATTCTAGTTACTTGGGGTTAGTGTGGATGAACGCAGATCAGAGCAGCTGCAGTGTTTATCTACAGTTGGGACCAAACATGTGGGCATTGTCAAAACACTTATTTTAAGCTTTGCTGCTTTTTTTTTCTTTCTTATTTTTTAATCTGAGGTAAACTGAAGAAAAAGCATGTTATAAGTTTCATGGCCTTTTCTTGACAAGTAAACCACATTTATGCCAAAAGCCAATGTGTGTCCCTGCCCAAACTTTTAGCCATGACTGCAGTTTCCTTGTATCGTTTAGAGTGGCTGTTACTCTCCAACTCGCCTAAACCTAAAAGCTCATGTCGAAGGTTTTATCTAGTGAAGACTGGGCCAATAAGCACAATCAGAGCCCAGCGTTTGGAGTAGTGAGAGTTAAACCTACTTATGGGTTGGTTTTTTTGTTTTTTTTAAATGCATAGAAAACTGATCAGGACTCAATAAGGGAATCAATTATCCAACCAATGAGCAGAATCAGTCAGTATAAGTATGAATAAAATCTTCCAATCGGCACGCGGTGGACAGACCGGATGGGTTCTACACCGTCAACAAAAGCTGAATACTCTTCTTTTGTCATTACCTTCAGTTAGACCGTTACTTCAACGCCTGACAACCAGTGGCGCCTGGGTAGAAAAAAAAAACTAGTGTGTGTGTGTTATGGTAACATGATCTTGGTTATGATTGTGCGGAAATGTTAGACAAGCATCTAAGTTTCCTCCCTCCTCATTCAGCCACATGTGAAACCACAGTGAAGCAGCTGGGCGGCCAAAGTCAACGCTGCAGCCCCTGGCATGTGTTGACTCTGGATGCCAGCTCCACACGCCAGCCCTTTGCTCATATTCTGCCGATATGTGATATCAGACGCTCTTTAATAGTCATTGTATGTGACGAACCCGTAAGTGTGACGCCTTTCCCACGGCGCCCCTCAGACAAACGCTGCGGCTGTGGGACCTGTTGACTCATCAGCGGACACAGACAACCTCCTGGGCTAACCCATTTTACAAATGAGCTGCAGGCTGTTCGCAAATCAACAATGAAGCAAATACACTGACATTTACCACATGGAGAGGAGCCAGAACCAAATATAAGCTGATGTGTGAGTATATGGATGACTTTACAACTACGCCACATAACCTGAAATACAAGGTTAAAAATCACTGAAATGACCGTTCTTGCATAATGTGGGTGAAAACAGGATGGCAAAAAATAAACAGCCACTCTACGGAAATTGAACATACAATTTTAAAAGAATTTCACGACAAGTTTGGGCATTTTCCAAATATTACAGGACTATAACTGTTTTGTGTCCAGCCACGCAGACAGTCCCACTGTACAGGAACCAAGGTCCTCAGTCCTCCTGCTGATCCGCTACAGGGCAGGTTTCTCAGCAATTAAAAGTTAATGACATACTGGGGTGTAAATTAATGTGGTCAAAAATGTCAATTTTGCCAATACATATGGATTCTGAATATTTGAAAGTGTTTTGCCAGGGCATGCTCATTTTCTGCAGTATCGATAACCGGTCGCAGCTGTACTTCCAGCTTCCTTTCAGCTCATTAAAGATAGCAAATGTTGAGTCTACACCGCCGGGCACTTTGACAAAGACACAAACAGATCCAAAGGAAAACATGTTGAAGTGGAAACGCTTGTTCCCAAGATGCTGACAAAAAAAAGCTAAAGATCAAAGGTAAACTCATATTTAAATGATGCTACAGGACAGTGTTAAAAAAAAAGACACCAACACAAGTGTTAGCAACTTTCCTTAGCACAGCTGTGTTTTGCTAAAGAAATGACTGCTATAGAGTTTAGAGAAGTTGGTGACCACATTTAGACATTACTGACACATTACACATTAATGCTGTTAAGTGTGCTGCCCTTTTGTTAGCCAACAGTCATTAGCAAGTTAAGCTAAGAGCTGTCAAAGGCTCATGTTCATGTTAAAGTGTGTTGTGCTTACAGCTGGCCATTCATTGATGCTAGCAGGCTTCATTTTGAAGCTAACAGTAGCTAGTATTGCACAGCATTTCCACGGTAGAGGAACAGAAGAAAAGGAGTGAAGAAAACCAGAGTCAGGATAAAGAATTCCACAGAAACTTGACCTCAGTGTAGCGACTATGACGGCAACAAAGGCAATCGTTGACTTAGACATGAAGTTAGCCAATGTCAGTCAGCGATAGGGTACTTAGTACAATCTCTACTGTGCTCTTTTGCTACTTCGTAAAGTCATACTTTGTCATGTTTCTGTCTTAACTTCTATACAATATTTTATTCTACTGAAATGAGAAATTCCAGTGATGTGACAGTACTATTCATCTGTTTAGACCATAAAGTCTTTAATAATCTTTGACAAAATACTTGAAGTAGACAGATGAATAAAAAACATCCTTTTTGTACTGATGAATTAATAACAAAAAAGCACTTTAAACATATTTAACAGAGCATTACCATCATAGCATAACTGCCCAAGTCCTCCACAAATGGACAAAAGCCTGTGGACAGGTTGAATCCAGGTGTTTCTTTTCTAACAGGGGTCTGGGATACAACACAATAATGACTAATGCCAAAGATAATGCAAACCAAACTAACCAATGACAGGATATTGATCCAATAGAAACTATAGTCTGACATTAGTCAGTATTGTTTTGGATCCCAGACCCCTGGGACAAAACAAACACCTGGACTCAACCTGTCCACAGACTGTTGTCCATGCAGTGGATGAGTTAGACAGTTATGATCTGAGGATAACCATAGATTTGACAACTGTTTTGCTACTTTTCGGTTTAAGTGATAGGTCCTCGTGTAACTTTAGATACTGACACCAATAAACTCCATGCAGGTATTGTTTCAGTACTTTATATCAGGATGTAACTTTACTTTAGTACTAGAGCGGATACCAGGAGTAAAACTAATCTGATTTGACATCGATGCTGCAGATAGACAGCCAATGCAGAGAACAGGAGGCAGCATGAAACCAAAACCAGAGAAGGGTGGGAGGAACGCTGGTGATCGTCGTCCTTGTGACACTGAAAGTCAGTCTAGAATATTCTGTGTGGTGGGAGTTTCTGTTATGAGTGTAAAGTTCTACCAAAGGCTGAAAAAGTGTTTGATGATTTTTGAGGCGCGACCTGATGTTCGTCATCAGCACAAAATGCCTCTGAGACAGCATCTTAAATGGCATCACATTGAAACACATCAGTCAACACTTCTGGGCTACCGGTTGGACACCTACGATGTTCATGACAAAGCTTGAAACAATAGATTAGTAGAAGAACATGAAGACTAGGTGGAGGTGGAGATGGAGGACGTAAAGAGCTAAAAGATACAGCACTACTGAGCATGCTCCGACAAGTGAAAGATCACCTATCCACTGTGAGATAGAGAGAGAGAGAGAGAGAGAGACAGAGAGGCAGAGAGAGAGAGAGAGAGACAGGCAGAGACAGAGAGAGAGAGGCAGAGAGAGAGAGAGGCAGAGAGAGAGAGGCAGAGACAGAGAGAGAGAGAGACAGAGACAGAGAGAGGCAGAGAGAGAGAGAGAGAGAGAGAGAGTCAGAGAGAGTCAGAGAAAGAGAGGCAGAGAGAGAGAGAGATAGAGATAGATAGATAGATAGACAGAGAGAGAGACAGAGAGAGGCAGAGACAGAGAGGCAGAGAGAGAGAGAGAGAGAGACAGAGACAGAGAGAGGCAGAGAGAGAGAGAGAGAGACAGAGACAGAGAGAGGCAGAGACAGAGAGAGAGAGGCAGAGACAGAGAGAGAGAGGCAGAGAGAGAGAGAGAGACAGAGAGAGGCAGAGAGAGGCAGAGAGGCAGAGACAGAGAGAGGCAGAGAGGCAGAGAGAGAGAGAGAGACAGAGAGACAGAGAGAAAGAGAGAGAGACACAGAGAGGCACACAGAGAGACAGAGACACAGAC
>JAPQRQ010036440.1:0-12000 GCA_037367365.1 Apogon talboti | reverse complement strand
CTTGAATCCAAACATAAGTCTCAGGGCCTGGACACTGACATTTAATGGTTACCTGTTTTTGTAGGAGAATGACCAGCAGAACTATGGATCCACTGATGGGAGTGCTGACGGAGGCCCTGTGGTCCTGCAGAAGTTTACTGAACTGACACCGAACCGTCCCAGTTCAGAAGGTGAAGTATCCATGGGACAGATGTTTAACCCAGCATCGGCCCCGGTCTGTCTATCTTTTGGTAATTGGATTTTTGTCATTCTAGTTCAGGTGCCACATACAGCCACATATGATCTCTAAATCTACATATGTCCAAATTTTTCTCTTTTGTTGAAAAAAGTTTAATTTGAACAATATTCTGCCTCAGTTTCTCATTTACACATGTGGTTTACAACTTACAGATCACAGTGGATTTGAAATACACAAAATATTTGGAAACAAGCCTAATATAGTTCAAATTTCACTTATTTTTCCTAAAACATTTCAGGTTGTTTATGGTTATTCACATTTTTAAAGGGTTGTTGGTAGATGTAAACATTGTCATGTGTAATTTCACTTTCCTCACAGTAAAAGAAAGGAAAATTTTGTTGTTGACATTACAGGTTATTGTTTTACAGGACTGGCCCTTCTGAGATTATATTTGGCTGTATGTGGCCCCTGAACTGGAAAGACTTTAACACCCCTGGTAAAACATCAGAATGTTGTCACATCTGTTTTTTTTTTCTTTTTTTTTTTTTCAAAGAAAATGACAACATCCGGTCTCAGACAATGAAAAAATAGGCGTTTTTGTTCTGTTTTTCCATTTGTGTCAGGTAGTAATTTTATTTTTGTTATTAGTAAGAGAAAATGAAAATCAATCCTTTTTTAAATTTGGATTATCTATTTTGACACTGACAAAGAAAAACACTTTGAAATGAAATTTTAATTCTTCTATTTTAAAATGAAAATAAATTATCAAGTTTTTCTATTATTTCTGAAAAAAAAAATCCAATTACCAAAACATACACGGACCAGCCCCCAATGTGTTTCTCACTTGTACGTTACTTTGGTTAAAAGCTTCTGCTAAATGAATGTAATGTAAGCTCTAACCGTACAGGTGAGAGGGGAAAGGTTTAACTAAAACTCTAATGAAACTGAAACACAGTTCTGTTCTAACGTGGTCACAGGTGCCTAGAAGAAGCTACCACTAGTCTCAGCTAATGTTTGATTTAAGACAACTGAGTCAAGTTTTTCTTGTTAAACCAAAGGGGGTTCAGTATATCTGTCCTAAAGAAATTTTATTTAAAATGCCCCTTGTTTTTGAAAATTACAGAGCAAATGAAGGTTAGAGCTATTATCTTAGACTGACAGGCATAAATATATTTTTTGTTATTGTTTTGTAGCGTCCAGTGGTCTGTTTCATGAAAATGAGATAAGGGATCAAATCCAGGATTTCCTTGTTATCCTGGCTGAACGTATCCATGATTCAGTTTCACAAAAGCAGTAACACATCAGTTACCATGGAGATTTATTCTGTGCTGCTAGCCTGCTCCAGACCAGGCTAATGGCCAGGCTAACAGTCAGGCTCACAGCTAGGCTACCGGCCAGGCTAACAGTCAGGCTTAGGGTTATTTCATTAAAGGTGACGTCAGAGGGAGGAAACGTCCTCCCCTGCACAACCCCTCAGATTCACAGTGCTAACTTATACCAGAAGTTAATTACAAAACTTAACATCATCATATCACTGACTTCTGTCATTTAGCTAACACCTTTTGGATTTAGTACTGCTAATGCAACATTACAAGGTCAACAACATGAACTCCCATGAGTCTTTGATGTTGCATTCATTCAGAATGCCTAACTAAATGATGTGATTTAGTTCTTCCTAAGCCCATGTTACTAGTTGTTGCCCATTTTGGGTGAGGTAAAATGAAATTAAGAATACTTTACTAATCCACTGAGGTTAAAGTATAAGGTTGTTTCTTAATAAGGAGAATCAACTTTTCCATGTTAGCATCAGTTAATATGTGATGGACCTAATGGTCTTTAGAAGACAGCCGTGAACGTGCACTCAGTAGGATTCCTTACCTTGCCTGGCTTGGTGTTTGTGAAACCAGTTCAACCAGCATGCTTTGACTAGGCTCCGTCAAGCCCCGCTATCTTCTCTTATTCTGGATAACTTCATTCTACTTTTGTGAAACAGGCCCCAACTCAACCACTTTTCCTTTTCGTATGCTTTAATTGTTGGTTAGTCATGGCTTTGCTAACCTTTTTAGGACACTCAGTCCAGTTGTTGCCAACCTTTACTATTAGTAACTGGACACATACAGAAATCTCAGAGCATTGTCTGAATTATTGAATATTTCAGGGAAACTATTTGTCTATAATCCCAAATTTAGCATTGTTGACCTAGGGATTAGGCCTAGGACTATTTTGAGAAGACTAAATCTAGGACATGCACAGCCTTTGAACAGCTTCAAGTTGGTATTGAAGGTTCGTCATTACCTGAATTAAGCTTTTTACCCTGTTATTTTTAATTTCAGCCACTGATGAAACACAGGGGGTTGATGTTCAACAGAGACGAGAGGTAAGTGTGCCCATGAAGAAGTCCAAATAATGTGACAGTACATTTAATTTAATCCCAGCTCACTTGTACTCACCACACAGCATAGTTGATTTAAATCTTCTTATAAATTTAAGTTTGGAAAAGTTGCTACCTAGTTGTCTTCAACACTGACCATGATCAAAGTCTTCATCAGTATTGTATTTTCAATAATACTTTACAAATCCTACAGAGGGGAAATGTATTTTCACTCTAGAAAAGTGACAAAAATGCCTGAACTGTTATGCAGAGAAATACATGAAAAGAATAAACTGGAGGAAAAGATGGTGTGTCTGAATGTCCTGAACTGTGGTACAAGTATGTGGTCCTGAGAGTTTGGGAGGAATGCTGTATCTTAGAAGGTCTCCTTCCAGGTTGGCATTTCAGATGTTCAGCAGTAGTCTGTCTGAATCATAGATGGAAGTGATGTCTGTTTAGACTTCAGTCATTTGTTAAATCCCCCACTGCTTCACTTCTACCTTTGAAAAGGGTCACAAGCATTCTGATAGACTTGAGCTGTCTGTTTACTGTAGCTGTCCAGTAGATAATAAAAGGCTACAGTTTCATCTGGACGGATCATTCTCGTATTGATCTAGATCATTCCATCTCAGGCCATCTGCTGTGTTTCCAGTCTGTTTTGCTTCTCAAATGTGGCCCTTTTACAAATGCTTGTTTTTAATGTTTTATAGGATCAAACACGTTACTGTCGTCGCCTCCAAAAACTCCGAGCACATCATAATAGATGTGAGGATCATTACAAGAAGGTCTGTGTAACGACCGCAAATGAAGAGAAGGAGAGAACGTCTTTTCTAATTCAGCTGAATTTGATGGTTGGTGGAACTTGATATTTTTCATTATTACATACATCCATAATGTTGGACAACAAAACTTTGTTCAACTGTAAAAAAAAAAAAAAAAAAGACTAAACAAAGACAGATGTTAAATGTCTATTACAAGACCTGAACTGGCCAACCTCATGATGCAGACACTGATCACAGATGAATGCATATGGTGGTGACAGCCACACAGAACCAAATGAATCTGTAACCTGAAATATTAGACTGTGCACAGGAGCTTTCGTTGTTGGGGTGATAACCGTTATGGTCAGCACTAAACTGTAAATACTTGGAAGCCTTTATTTTCCTCTGCCAGTTTATTAAAGCCCAATAACCTGTCCAGCTATAGTATAAAATTAATTTACACATTTTCAATGTCTTTTATGCTAAAGTTAGTCAGTTGGCTTAGTTTATAACAGATTGCAAAATCCAAAACTAATTATCAGTGTTCAGTTCCTGCCTCCTATGTGTGTCTGTGTTTTGTTTTTTTAAGTACCATACATGGTCACAGCAGACAAATACCTTGTGATATATGTGTGACATATCTGGGTAAAGCACTGCATGTTGGGCCTTCAGTTTATAATCAGGCCTTTCCTTTATGTACCCCACCGCCTCTGGCCAAGCTGATCACAAGTACTGTGCACCATCCAAATGCACAAAGTCTGGATCAGTTTGACAGGAAGGAGCCTGTGCACTTTACTTGCTGTTGAGAAATGAGATCTTTGGAATTTCTAAATACCTTGATATAGTTCAACTTAACTCTGGATCAAAACATAAGATTTAATTTAGGGATGGACTAATTTAACTATTTGGCTGTTCCCCTTTTAAGCAGGTGCCAGAGTCATCCTGTGAGACTGACGATACCATCATCCTTGACCAAACTCCAGCTGTGGTAATCCAGGACATGAGTGTTCCTGAGCTCACAAGAACTCACAGTGTGATTGTAAGTGCATCTACAAAGCATCATCATCATCTAACCCAACAAGTACTCGGTGTCCATCTGTTATTTTAATTCCCATCACCATTTCTCATAATCTTAAAACTCACTGATGTTAGAAATTCAGTTTTTATCTTATTAATGTGTTGTGCAGTATTTAAAACTAAGCTTTTCCAAGAACTGGGTTAACGGCCGTGTGCCGGTAAATCCATCGTCACTTTTTGGGGAAATCTTGTTTTTTACAGGTGTGAATCTTTGCTGACCTCATGATTTGATTATGAAGTCTGTTGATAATTAGATTTCTCTACAGATGGATTTTAATGCATGTGCCTTGTTAATGGCTGGGTTTTCCTTGAGGTCAGATGGTGGGTCAGGGTGAAAATGTGATTCCCCATTAGTTGTTGAGTCAAAGAGTCCATTTTTACAATACAGATTTTGCACATTGCATACTTTATTTTGGTTTGTGCTTTCCAGTAAGTGAAAATTAATTTTGTTCCACTAAGGCCAGAAAATCAGCAGTTATTAGTGGTGTACTGTAATTTTGTGTAGGCTACAGTTCCTCAGTTATGTTCCAACATTATGCTGATGTTGAACTGTTCAGTTTAACATGATGGTGCATCTTAGAATCCAGAGATTTGATTAAATTGGAAAAACATAACCTGAACTTTTGAAAATGTGAAAAAGTAAAAAAAAAAAAAAAATTAATTTTCAATAACATGGCATCTAGTTTTAACTGTCTTGCAAAAAAAAAATACTGTGTGGCATAAGAATAACCTGAGCTTATTTTATCATAACAAATTTACTGTCAAAGAGCTTTCCAGGCTTTGGAGATGCAAAAAAAACCCTTCACTTTACACAACATAAAATGTTTGTAATGGAGTTACAAATGTAAGGGACTTATTGTTGTCAAACATTCTGGTTCTCCAGTTTAGGTAAGTATCTGTGTGGTTTTATGGATGTTTGAAAACAAAGTTCAAACCAATCTAGGTGAGGCTTAAAAAAATGGGGAAAAAAAAGACATGCTAGTATTTGGGATAGTGTGTTTTTTTCCCAACATTCTTTAATTACTAATTAGATATTTTTAGATTCTTTTGATTTTAGTTATATAATTGATCTTTAAATGAGCTTTTTTTTTTTTTTTTTTAGCTACACAAACAAATGCTTGGATTCACAGAAGAGTCTCTATCAAGTTCTGACATCATTGAGGACGGGTATGTTCCTGAACATGATGAGTCTGACAGCGACAGTCTAGAAGACAGTGACAGTCCACCAGATGGTCAACAGCCCAAGAGGAAGAAGAAAAGAGTCCAGAAAACAACTTCAGCTTCTTCTCTGGAAGTCCAACCACTTAAGAGAAGGCGTGTGACCCCCTCCAGTTTCCTAGCTGCGAATGACCCCACAGAGCCCTCTGATGTCAGTGACCCCACAGAGTCCTCTTCTCCTGATGTGACAGTCATGACCCTGAAGAGGAAGGAAGATGGCAGCAGGCTTTACGATAAAATATTTTATTGTGTATTTTGTAGTAAACCTTACAGCAAAAGTTCCCGCCATCTGGAATCGAAGCACAGTGATAAACCAGAGGTGGCAAACGCACTGAAATGTCCCAAAGGCTCTAAAGAGCGAAGGCTGCAGTTGTCTTTACTGAGGAATAAAGGAAACCGTGCCCATAACAATAAAGTGATTAAAGAAGGAAAAGGAATGGTCATACCCTGTCAACAATCCATGATACCTACAAAAGCTGGTGATTACATGCATTGTATCAACTGTGAGGCTTACCTCAAGAGGAAATGGCTGTGGAGGCATATGCAGACGTGTCTCCTGAGTCAAAAAGTCAAGGGACTAAAGCCAGGAACATCTCGAGTCCAAGCTCTTTGTGGCTATGCAGAGCCAGTACCAGACACCATCAATGCACAGTTCTGGAAACTAGTTCTTCGCATGCACAATGATGACATCGCAAAGGTTGTCCGCAGTGAGAAGTGCATCTTGAAACTTGGAGAACACTTGTTCAAAAAGCGTGGTCAAGATGTTACAAGACACCAGTACATCCGACAACAAATGCGTGAGATTGGGCGAGTTGTTCTTCAAGGACAGAAAGATGGCAAGTTAAAAATGCTGTCAGATTTTTTTGTGCCAGCTAACTTCCTTCATGTCATAGAAGCCGTTAAGAAGGTGGCTGGCTTGGATGAAAAAACTAACATCTACAAAAGGCCATCTTTAGTACTTAAGCTGGGTCACAATCTCAAGAAAGTGGCCGATGTTTTTGAATGTGAGGCTATAATCTCAGGAGATGAGGACACCATTCACAATGTGCGGATCTTCAAACAAATCTGTGAGACCAAATGGAGTGAGTGTGTGTCTTCTCACGCCCTTAGGAATTTGACTGAGGTGAAATGGAATGCTCCTCAGCTTCTTCCATTTGCTGAAGATGTGAGAAAGATGCACCAGTATCTTGAAGGAAAAAGGATGGAGTGCCAGAGGAACCTCAAGGAAGAAGTAGTGAGGAAGAACTGGGCTGAACTTTCCAAAGTCACTCTTTGTGAGGTGATACTTTTCAACCGGAGAAGAGAGGGGGAGGTCTCCAAAATGCGTCTGAATGCTTTTACCTTGAGAGATACGTCTGTCACTCATCCAGATGTGGAGCTTTCTTTGTCTGAAGTAGAGAAGAAGCTGTGTAAGCACTTCCAGCGAATTGAGATAAAAGGTAAACGCGGCCGAAAGGTCCCCATTCTCCTCACACCTGATATGGTTTCATCGATGGACCTGCTTGTCCAGAATCGCCGTAGTTGTGACGTGTTGGATGAGAATCCGTACATGTTTGGGAGACCACAGACGGTCAGTCACTTCAGAGGATCAGATGTTGTTCGTCAGATGGCTCAAAGCTGTGGAGCACAGCACCCAGAAGCACTGTCTTCAACTAAACTTAGAAAACACATGGCCACCATGTCAAAGGTCCTCAACCTAAAGGACAATGAGATGGACGACCTGGCAGACTTCCTCGGCCACGACATCAGAGTCCATCGTCAGTATTACAGACTGCCTGAAGGGACCTTACAGCTGGCCAAGATTAGTAAGGTGTTGATGGCACTGGAACGAGGGCAGCTGTCCAACTTCAAAGGAAAAAACTTAGATGAGATCAGCATAGATCCACAAGGTAAATCCATGAGATCCACAGGTAGATCCACAAAGTGCATCACAAACTGCATTTGACTCCTCTTTCCCTCCAAGAGATTTAATAATGCTAATATTTAAAGAAAAAGCTCCCATCTAAACACAGTGGGATTTTTTTCATATTTTAGATTCTAAGTCTTGTTCTTGGTAACTTTTTTAACCTTAGGTTATTGTATATTTGCCCATTTCAAATTGCTCTCTTGAATGGTGTTAAAACAAGGAATATTATCTTTTTGCTGCCTGCATATATATTTCATTGTTAGCTGTTCAGCACTAGCTCCATCCTTGCTCTTCCTCCTTTGCCCTTTTTAATTTGATTTTAAATTGTTTGAGTCGTCTAATAGCTCCATATACTGTTTGTTGTTCCTGTGTTTTCCAGAGATCATGTCTGTGGACAGTGCATCAGACACTGAAGATGAGGTTGACTCACCTGAGAGGGATACTGCATCATCACCTTCAACTTCTAAATCATCAGGTATGAATGAAAGTGTCATTGTATTCCATAAAAGGAAACTTGTTTCTAAAAGTGTTGCTAACAGGGTCAAACTAAATGGTGACAGAGAAAATGAGATGATTCAATGCCAACAGCTTCTGATTTAGTACTATGGAGAAGTGAGAGAAGTTCAACTGTTAAACTAGTCATTTAAGTTGCTTGTAGAAGGCAAACACACTGACTACCTACACTGTTGTACACTCATGTACTAAATAGATCTGCTGTGTTTAGGTCAACCTGGGGTGAGTAACAAATGCACAACTGAAGGTGGACAAAACAAAGATCTGCCTTCAGCCAAAGGTAAGAATATAAATGAATGAATGAATGGTTTATTTTGGTTTGTACATTAATCATTGCACGTAGTACAATAATTAGAATAAACATAAATACTACAAAAAGGAATAGACTGGAAGCATAAGCTTATTTCTTGCCTCTCCTTCAGTGCACCAGACCAGGTCACAGGACCAGGTCATCAGTAATATAAAGAACAGAGCCCACTGTCCTGCATCAGTGCTGTTCTGAAAACTCACTACTGAACTTTGTCAGGTTTTCTCAGTGAGTTGTTCTAACTACAGCTAACTCATCATCCATCTTCATCCTGGCTCTTCTCTGAGATCTGCAGCCACTAAAAGACGGTCTGATCTGGACTCCTGTCAGATCTCTTCCTCTGTCCCTTTCTATCGTTCTTTCCCTCTCTTCCTCTGATGATGTTTTCTTGGGTTTCTTTGGTGAATCTGTGTGTTTATAGACAGTTGCTGGTGTGTGACCTGGTGCTGTAAAGCCAAACTGTGCTGTAAAATGATGCAGCAGTAAAAGTGTTAAGTGTGGTTTCTTAGCCTCAGGATGCTGCAGGACAACAACAGCTCCAGGAATGCTCCATGTAATAAATGTCAGTGTGATATCAAACAAGTCAGAAATGCAGAGTTTTAAGGTTGGAAAGTGACAGAGCTACTTAAATAAATGCGCCTTTTGGCTTCTAGCATTTCCATACACTGTACCTGATGATTTTCTCAAAGTTGAATGTATTAAGTCTTTTGAGTTTTGTTTGTATTTTAATAGAAAGATCAGATGATGAGGTACTGATGACTGCAGAAGTGTCTGGCAACTCCAACACAACTACAGGTAGTTTCTATTCCTTTGTATTGTTTAATTGAACGTACGACACCATATGTGACAGGTGTTGTCCATATAATATAAACAATAAAGAACCCAGGTTAACATGATTGGAAGGGTAACAACGAATATCAGAGTTGTAAACATCAGTGAAACAAAATAGCTAAACAAAACAAGAGGAAAAGGAACAAAACAAATTCAATTAAAAACATTGGGAAACTTTGGGATGGGTTTCAATCCTCAGAGTTTGAATATTTACAGTCATATTTTAGTGGATTTCTGGTTGGAGACATGGTTGTGTTGAAATATTGCTTTACTTCATTTTCAAAGTGATGTTTATTTGGTTTGTTTTGTACCCATTTGGTTTTATGAATATGAAATGTAGCCAATATGATAAAGGTTTGTATTCAAGCTTGAATTAAGGATTATTGCTTAAATAAGGACAAAACATTGTTGCATATGTGGCCAAACATTGGTTGCTCATGTTACACTTTATTAGAACTCATTTCTAGATCATTTGTACTCAAAATAAGTTGCAAACAGGGGGGTTATGGTTTCAGGGTCAGTTTGGCACCAGTCACAGGTGTAGTCTATGCTAATTTTGAATCATTCTAGAGTTTTTCGGGGTTTTTTTTGCAGAATAAAGAGTTTTAAAAGAGACTTCTTTGATTTTATTGTTAATACAGTTTCTCTTCCTTGTTGGAGATTATGAGAGGGCAGAAGCTTAATAAATATTGAAAGACAGACATCTTTCAAACTGAAGAATGTGATTTCTAATTAATTTGATCATAAAACAAATACCCATTGGGTCCAATGTCTTGTTCACTTTATCTTCCTCCTACAAACCAGGCTTTTAAACAAAAACAGCCGCCTTCCTTTTATTTCCTTTTGAATGTATTTTCTGTCACTGTTCATTGAATACGTAGCATTAACAGGTGTAAACTATTTCTAATAGTCCCTTCATATCTTATCAAACTAAACTAATGAGAAATGAATGAACAGTTGACAACCATATCTGTGGTAGTGTTCATTTGAGGTTACCTCATTTTACAACCTGGTGACCATGTCTCCACACATGAAACTTAAGAATGGTTTATTTTTTCATTTGACTCTATGCTCTTAAGCATTAGCCTGGATTTATTTTTTCTCTCTTTTCTTCCCCATTGATGTCATTAATTGTAGCATCATCAGAGGTAGTTTGGGTGATCAGCTTAATCCTTCTTTTTAACTGCACTTATAAAATATATCCAAAACCACATTTGTTTCTGTAGTTTTAGGAAATTTGGGTTTTTTAGGAGTTTTTTTTTTTTTTTCCCCATTCGAGGGCCCCACTTGTGTCGATGCTTTCTGAAATCAGTCACACCATGTCTACATCCACCATCAAATCACTCAGATCCTTCCTTTTTGTGAAATCCTTTGTGAATGTCTGAAATATTAGACGACTGTAGTTCAGATTTATGAACGTCCACCTGACCCTAACCATCCATCCTGGTGAAGTATTTTGTACCATTACTACTCCTGTAACTGATAACACTTTTGTAGGTGCTGGTAAAACTTAACCAGTTGTCATCTATAACTGATCTGTCCGCCCATCCTCAAACAGCCAGTCATATTTTTCATACAGTGCACTGCTCCTGTGGTGATCATATGTTTTCATTATTGCTTCATGTCTTGCCCTGTCACATGGATTGAAACATTTTCCATTATTATGAACGCTAAGCGACTCTGTTATTTTTTTCAGAGTTATCACAAGGGAAGGGACTGAAGTGGAGCCGAGAAGAAATCCAGGCGGTGGAGAAGATGCTCATGGACTGTATCGACTGTGGAAAGGTTCCTGGGAAAGCCCAGTGTATGAAGTGCATCGAAGCCTCCCCAGTGGCGCTCCAAGGCAGGACGTGGCAGTTAGTGAAATATTATGTAAAAAATCGCATAGATGCATTAAAACTAGAGACTCTCTAAAGAAGGTAAGCGTTGACCTTTACTCCTGTGAAAAGGAATGGGCCGTTTGTGCCACAACCATACCTGTTCTGTATGGGATTTCTCAAAGGGAAATGTTCTGAAGTTTTATCACAGCTACAGTTAAGTTGTGTATAAAAGTATGTATACATACTGTGTTGTCATTAATGGATACGTATTCTGTGTGTACATAAATTTCAGTTTTTCATTTATGCATATGTTGTATGTATGCAGATATACAGTACATGTTGGTTTGTATTCGTACATATACCACAACATTGAAATGCTATAATTAATGCAGTTCACCCAATAAAATGGTGTTCATACAACACTAACGTGGAGTCCAGTATTGATCACTGGGCAGTAAACAAGTTACCAGGTACAGAAGAATGACATAACATTTTAAAAAAAAAATCAAATTTAATGCACTCTTCCAGATTCAGCTCTTTATTGACTTAAAAAAAACTCTTATTGATCTTACTTGATGTCCTTGTGTATGTATATACAGTAAATGTTCCCTAAAGATGAATGTCACACTGCCACCTGGTGGTAGTCGGTGATTAAACAAAATGGACACGTCCCCACGGGTGCGCCAAACCTGACAAATTTTCAATTTTCAAAATTTGATAAATTTTGATATTAAAGTTGATATTTGGTGTTCTAAAAATATTTAAAACATTTACAAGCTAAAACCAGGCCTTTAATTCACTTAGAAAGTTGCGTCCCCATGAGCTACCATCTAGTCACCATGTAAAAAGGGTCCCCACCGACCTGGAAAAACAAGTAGGTGTGTGTGAATGTGTGTGTGTGTGGATGTATGTGTGGATGTGTGTGTGTGTGTGTGTGTGTATGTGTGTGTGTGTGTGTGTATGTGTGTGTGTGTGGATGTGTGTGGGTGTGTGTGTGTGGTTGTTTGTGTGGATGTGT
>JAPQRQ010036439.1:0-12001 GCA_037367365.1 Apogon talboti | reverse complement strand
AGGCTCTGTAGTTACCATGGAAACACTGTCATCCTCTACAACATTGATTCACCAGTAAAACCCATGGAGTTGGATCAATGACAGGATGGATTAGTGGATCAACAGGTATTAAACAGTTCAGTAGATACTTTTGGTCGCTGGCAGTTGTTTGGGACTTTATGGGTTAAAAGCAAAATCTAAAAATATTATACATTAGTATTATATTCAACTTTCATTAATTATTCCTTCATTTTCTGAGCCATTTTTTTTTTACAAGTGTTTCAGTTTGTGGCGTATTTTGTTCATGTTACTTATTATTTCATTGATTTATTATTCATTTTATTTATTACTTTGGCTGTTTTTGTTCATTTTGTTGCTTATTTGATTCCTTTTTTTTTTTTTTTACTATATTTTAGTACATTTTTTGCACATTTTTTCCATATTATAAGCTGTATTTTACACCAATTATTGACATGTATTGATAGAATTAGTGGATCGACAGGTATTAAACAGTTACATCAGTAGATAGTTTTGGGTCTTTGAGGGTTAATAAAGTCAGAAACTCCAGTTCTGTTCTATTCGTCTGAACCATCTGATGACATTTCCACTGATGCGATGTGGAACTGGAGGTGTTTTCCGGAGCAGCCAACCC
This sequence comes from Apogon talboti, assembly GCA_037367365.1. Taxonomy (NCBI): domain Eukaryota; kingdom Metazoa; phylum Chordata; class Actinopteri; order Kurtiformes; family Apogonidae; genus Apogon; species Apogon talboti. Next base: position 11,370 of record JAPQRQ010036439.1, on the reverse strand, counting down.
ATCGTTCTACTCATGATGTCATGTCTGCGCATCGCGTCCGACCTGTTGACGACACCCTTTCATCCGTCTGCTTTCATATCAGATGTCACAAAGCGGCGTCGAAGACAGAGCAGCGATAAGGTCAAACAGCGGCTCGTCGCCCTCGCTGGCCGTGACCTTTACGCCTCACGCGCTCACCGGCCAATCAGCTGCCAGACGCGGCTGACATGTCGGAGCGGCGTGTCGCAGACGCATCTATCTGAGGTTCAAAGAGAAGCCGGGCGATGGCGATGATCCATCACGGCTGCGGCGTGGGAACAGAGGGAAACAAAGGAAACCTGCTGACCTTCAACTGCACACGCCTACACCTTCACACTGACAGAGTCCAGACCGGATCCAGATGGACCTGCAAAGCCTGGACACGCAGAGTCCACATGGATCCACATGGACCAGGATTCAGGAAAACAGCATCTGATGGGACATGTGGACAATTAGTAGAGGACGTGGTAGAGCCGAGAAAAAAATGAAGCATTTACATTTAAGAAATAGCAAGAAAGACGCAAGAAGACTCAGAAAGATGAACAAGATTAAACAAAATTTTTAAAAAGATGCAAAAGAAGACACAGAACGATGAACAAGATTTAACAAAATTAAAAAAAGACAGAGCAAGACCAAAATGACACAACACGATGAAAAAGACATAACACAAAGATGCAGAAAGATATTAAAAACAAGACATAAAAGACAAAAACACGCAGAAAGATGAACAAGATTAAACAAAATTTTAAAAAAGACCCAAAATGAAAATCGACTAAATGAACAAAATAAACAACAAAGTAAACATATATGAGCAAAATAAACAAGAAAATGTTAAAAAATAATAATAAAATCAACTGAATTAGTGAAATAATCATCACAATGAGCAACTATTGAAAAATAATCAACAAAATGAATAAAATACAGAACAAAGTTTATAAAACAATAAAAACATTTTTAAAAATGAACATAATAATCAACAAAATGAACATAAATGAGCAAAATAAGCAACAAAGTGAGCTAAGTAAACAACAAAATAAACATAATAATCAAGAAAATGAACAAAATACCGAAATAAAATAATCAAAATGAGCAAAATAATCAACAAAATGAATGAAATAATCATCAAAATGAACAAATATTTTAAAAATGCTAATCAAAATTAACAAAATACACAACAAATTATACAGAATAATCCTAAAAAATTCACATTATGTCTCATTATGTCACTTACGTCATTTTTTGTCTTGTAGCGTCTTTTTCAGTGTGTTGTAACTTTTACGTTATTTTTTCTTCTTGTGTCTTTTTTTGTCTGGTTTTCCTTTATTGCGTGTTTTTGTTCTTTTTCTTCTTCTTCTACATGCTTTAGTCTTGTGTCACGTACAGTTTCATGGAACTGCATCTTTTATTTTTTTGGTTTTGCGTCTTTCACATCCTTTTAGTTTCTAGTTTTCCGTCCTGTCTGTTTTAACTCCATCGTCTGGAATATGCGTCTCTCTGTGTCTTTTTCCAGTTTCTTCATTTCCTCGGGCCCAGATGGCGACTTCCGCACGTATAATCCTCAACGCTGCTCAGCGCTGGCCGTGAGTAGTGGTCCTAGCAGGTTTAATGAAAGTTGGGATGGATGTTAGGAGGGGGGGGGTAATAGTTGAGAGGAAATGCCTTGATCTGTGAGGCCTGTGGTGAATTATGGGCTGGGGTCGAACAGACACATCCCCTCCCCCTCGCCATCACCATCCCTCTTCCAGACGACCAGGTGGACGCTGCCTCCACCGCTGTCATCTCCCTCGCCTTATACAAACACATGCAGCTTTATTGGCTGATGTTTTTCGGGGGGGGGGGCTCACCATTTGACAATCATATGTTTGTCAAATGGCGAGCTGCCATCAGCACATCTGTAGGGTCAGGCATCCTAGATTCAAATGCACAAGACCCAGAGGAACCCAGAAGAACCTAGAAGAACCCAGACAAACTCACAGGAAACCAAAGGAACCTGGAGGAACCCAGATGAATCCAGAGGAACCCAGATGAACCATGACAAACCCAGAGGAATCCAAAGGAACCTGGAGGAACCCAGACAAACACAGATGAACCATGACCAACCCAGAAGAATGCAAGGGAACCTGTAGGAACCCAGAGGAACCAAAACAAACCTAGAAGACCCCAGACAAACACACAGAAACCCAAAGGAACCTGGAGCAACCCAGACAAATCCAGAGGAACCCAGAAGAACCCAGATGAACCATGACCAACCAAGAGAAATCCAGAGTGACCTGGAGGAACCCAGACAAGCCTAGAAGAACTCAAACAAACCCACAGGAACCCAAAGGAACCCAGAAGAACCCAGATGAACCATGACCAACCCAGAGGAATCCAAAGGAACCTGGAGGAACCCAGACGAATCCAGAGGAACCCAGATGAACCATGACAAATCCGCTGGAACCTGGAAGAACCTAGACAAACCCAGACAAACCCAGAGGAACCCAGACGAATATAGAAGAACCTAGAAGAACACAGACGAACCCAGAGGAACTCAGAAGAACCCAGACAAACCCAGAGGAACCCAGACAAATGTAGAGGAACCCAGAAGAACCCAGAAGAACCTGGCATCATTGCCAGTTCTGCCCCATAAAAGGCTTTTATCTAGACCAGGGCTGTGAAACTCATGTTAGTTCAGGTTCCACATTCAGCCCAATACGATCTAAAGTGGATCAGAACCAGTAAAATAAGAACAGTGAAATCAGTAAAATTGCATGATGAAAATGTTCACATCTCCTTTAGAAATGTGAATAACATGAAGAACCTGAGAAAACCCTGAGATACCACATGACTCAGCGTTTGTGGGTCCTAATTAATTCCATCTTAATGCTTTATCTTCATGTGCAGACGCCAGGATCACATTTCTCCGTCTTATGTCATGTGTTGTGACAGCGGTTTGATCTTTGACTTCATCGGCTTTATCGCAGGATTAGATCGGTCTCCGTGACGACGCTCTGTATCGTCTGGAATTTGAGCTGCTTTTATATCAGACAAAAAAATCCCTTCAGTTCAGTGTTTTTCATCCTGTTTTCCTTTATTTAGTTCAGAATATTAAAAGTACAAACTCAGACATTTAAATTATTTCTGATGAGAAAACATTTTATGTGTAATAAAAACATCACTGGTTTTTATTATGAGCTTTTGTGAAGGTGTCGGATGTTAAACTCATTTTAGTTCAGGTTCCACATTCAGCCCAATATGATCTAAAGTGGATCAGAACCAGTAAAATAAGAACAGAATTACCTATAAATAATGAAAAATACGAGTTTTTCTCTTTACTTTAGTGCAAAAAATGTATTATGTTTACAAACTATCTAAACAAAAAAGATGTGAATAACCGGAAAAAAATGACATTTCTTAAGAAAAATAAGTGCAATTTTAAAAATATTATCTTTCAACTTATCAACAGATCAGATCTACAAAGGCACAAAACATTTAATATCAGGCAGAATATTGTTAAAATTACACTTAATTTTCTTTAGACATTGATTAGTTTGTTTATTTTGTTCAGTTTTTGATCATTTTGTAGTTTATATTGTTGATTTTTTTCCCTATTTTTATTCATTTCGTTGCTAATTTTATTTTGTTGATTATGTTGATTTTTGTTCCTTTTTATTTAGTTTTTGGTCATTTATGAATTTTTGTTCATTTTGTTGATTGTTTCTACATTTTGTTGAGAATTTTTTTCAGATTTGTTCATTTTGATGATTATTTAATTCATTTTATTGATTATTTTGTTTATTTTGTTCAGTTTTTGACCATTTTGTAGTTTATTTTGTTGTGTTTTTCCCCATTTTTATACATTTCATTGCCAATTTTGTTCATTTTGTTGATTATAATGGGTTTTTGTAATCCTCTTTATGTAGTTTTTGGTTATTTATTAATTATTGTTCATTTTTGTTCATTTTGTTGATTATTTACTTCATTTTGTTGATTATTATTTTCTCATATTTGTTAAGTTTTGTGATTATTCATTCATTTTATTGATTATTTTGTTCACTTTGTTCTGTTTCGTTCAGTTTCAGATCATTTTCTCATTTTTCATTATTTCTTTCATTTTTGGTCATTTTGTTCCTAATTTTGTTAATTATAATGTTGACTGGTATTCACTTTTTAGTTTTTGGTCATTATGTATTGTTAATTTTTGTTAATTTTGTTGATTATTGTATATATGTTGTTGATTATTTAGTTCATTTTAATTATTTTGTTATATTTTTTGTTAATTTTATTGCTTAATTTTCTCATTTATGTTCATTTTGTTGTTTATTTTGTTCAGTCCGGTCATGATGACGTCTGACATTAATAAATACCCTCCACTCACATGTTTCTCCTTCTTAAGTTGCCTTTCTAGCAAACACAAAGCCCTGCAGAGTGATCAATCCTGCTGAAGCGACGGTGATGCAGCCTTCAGGGCCTTCGCTTCAACATGACGGATGTGGAGGACGCTATCGGAGAGAGAGGAAACACCTGAGCAGGTAAAAGTCCGACCAAAGACGACCACAACCCAGTCATGTTTCAGCGTTTACGTCCGAACCTGATAATCCACAACGCCTCCATCAGTCACAGGGAGAGCCCTGAGGAGTCACACTGGGTTTCTCATGATAAAACTGTTCCTTTGCCTTGTTTGGTTTCATTTTTTCCAGCACAGCCTCACCTGTCTGACTTAACAGTTTTTGTTTTCATTTGACATACTGTATTAACACAATGTATCTAAAATCATACAAAAAACATGAAACCCCCGTAGGAAAAGTTAGATTCTTCACTGTTTTTCCTCCAAAAACATGTTGAACAAACCACGTTTAAAACTTAGAACAGAAGCGTCAAACTCATTTTAGTTCAGGGGTCACATTCAGCCCAATATGATCTGAAGTGGATCAGACCAATAAAATAATGGCAGAATAACCTATAAATAATGACGACTCCTAGTTTATATCTTTGTTTTAGTGCAAAAAAATTACTTATTTACAAACTATCCAAACAAAAAAGATGTGAATAACCTGAAAAAGTGACATTTCTTAAGAAAAATAAGTACAAAATAAGTACCTCAGTTTATACCTTATACATGTGTATTACAGACTTGATCTACAAACGCACAAAACATTTAATACCAGGCAGATATTGTTAAAATTGTACTTAATTTTCTTTAGACATTTCAGGTTCATATTTGTTCCGGTGATTCACATTTTATTGTTAAAGGTTTGTTTGTTCATGTACACATTTTCATAATCTAATGTTATTTTTTTTTACTAAAACAAATTTAGATTTGTCATTATCTATAGGCATAATGTAATTTTTTTTCAAAAACATGTTGAACGAACCACTTTTTACCCTCAGCCACACTGGCCGCAGGGTATTGTCATCAGTTGGTCGTCCGTCCGTCTGGGAGCCTTCAGGCCAAAGGTTTTCAAGTGCGTGCACACTATGTTATTACTTAGAACAGGGGCGTCAGACTTGTTTTAGTCCAGGGGTCACATACAGCCCAATATAACCTCAAGTGGGCCGGAAAGGTAAACTAATAACAGTGAAAAAAATTTACGTCTAAAATGATCCTTTAAAAATGTGAATAACATGAACAATCTGAAACTTCTTAAGAAAAACAGGCGCAATTTTAACAATATTATTTGTTATGGACCTGCTATGTAGTTCAATTATTCAGGGCGTGTCTGTCCCTTTAAGAGACGCAGGTAAAGCGCAACAAATCAGACGGCAGTGCGCACGCACGTACGTACACACACATAATGGAGCGGCATAGCTGAAGTCATGGCCATGTAGCAGTGTGCGATGTGTTGTTATTAACCCCCTGTTCTGGTTCATAACGGCATTTCCTGTAAGTACCACGTGCAGAGGTTAGAGCCATAGAGAAAGAAAGTTGTGACGCGCTTTGATGTCGCCGTTACCGTGATCACGTGGTTTATGTAAAACTCAGTGGTTCCAAACAAACTGCGCGCTGTCATGTTCTTCTGTGGGACAGACAGCAGCGAGTGCGTTATTGCATTGGTTAATATCCAAAGAAACCACACACAGGTATATTTCCAATCGTTGTTGCAGTACTGTATGTATGTTTGTGTCAGTTCTGCTTTTGAGTGGTGGGGTTGACCACTGAAAGTACTGCATTTATTACTGTGAAAAGTTTTACATTTGACATAGAGTTAGCCATTGTTGTGGAATTTTGTCTATTCGAGGCGAATAAAGATGATTTATCAAACGATCAACGACACTGCCATTACACCATCTAGCTTCATAACTACAGCAAGTATGTTTACGAAAAGAGAGCAGGACAAATAAAACTACTTAAAGGCATCACATGTCATTATGAAATGTTAATAAATTACAAATAGAATAAAATAACTGACAAAGTGGACCCATATTTCTACCTGCAGTAAATGACACTAATTACCACATGACCTCAGCTGACAAACTTAACCAACACCACCAGGTTCAACAAAACTACTCAAATAAAACCCACTGATGACCACATTTGTACTAACGTTACCTTATAAACTCCATCATTTGTAGTTATAGTGGTTATTTCTCAACAGCTGGCCAAGTCAAGCTAACTAACTATGGGGCTCCAGCTGAAAATGGAACATAACGGTTGTATAAGATATACATTTATACAAACAATAACACATACTAAAGAAAACAGAGTTTATAACATAAATGTCCACTAATACAGGAAATACACTTGATCATTTGAAAGATGACAATATCTTAACTTACCGCTGGAGTATTTAGATCAACAGAAATAGAAATGAAAGTGTTCCGACGCCGCCATATTTAATGTTTGGAACTATTGGCGCCTCCATAACCCGGAAGTAGGTACGTATTCAGTCCGACATTTTTTTCAATGGGAGTCTATAGAAGTGTCGCCACCCTGTTTTCTCTACCGCTCTGGCAGACCAACAGACGTGTGCGTTTGTTTACTGTGTATTGGTTCCAATATGAGCTAATCCGCGCGAATATTTGACATGTTTCTCAAGCATTTTCTGTTCATTTTGCGTGTATGGTAATGTACATAATTTCTGTTGCAGTTTCACACCATCCAAGGTGTCAAACCAGCCCTCCAAATGGTCCGAACCGACCCCACGTGCAAAAATTACACAGAATATATCTATCCTCGTGAGATGAAGTAAAAGTTTTGGCCTTTTTTTTTACATTAAATAACTGTCTGGATTGGAAAGATCATAGTGCACCTTTTTTTGTTTTTTGTAAGAAATGCTGTGAAACAGAGGACAAAAAAAGCATAGCTGGGTCTGAAGAGGATATTAAATAATATATTTTTCAGTTCCAGATACCTTTTACCAAATGCTTTCTATATCAGTAGATCCACTACATTCTCAGTGTTGTAATGCACATTTGTAAATGATAAGCCCAGGTATAATTTCATTTTCTTCATATTATTTACATTTAGTGTGAGAGGATAGTTTGTAAATGTAAACATTTTCATAACCTATTTTTACTGTTTTTGCACCAAAACAAATAGATACGTTTGTAGTTGTCATTTTTTATAGGTTATTCTGTTATTATTTTACTACTCTGACACACTTCAGATGAAACTGGGCTGTGGAACCTGAAAGAAAATGAGTTTGACCTCCCTGATATAAAGAATCAAATGTTATTTGAGTGTCTGAGACTTTTTTTTTGTAGAGGAGGTTCTACGAGGCCAGTACATTCAGCCTCAGGTTATCATTTCCACATGTACATTATAACGTACAGATCACAGTGGATCTACAAAATCACACACATTTAATAACAGACAGAATATTGGTCCAATTACACTGATTTATATGAACACATTTCAGGTTGCTCATATTTGTTCAGGTTATTCACATTTTTTGTGAAAGGATAGTTTGTCAATGTAAATACTTTCATGTAATTGTACTTTTTTTACACAAAAAAAGGAAAATTTGGACTTGTCATTATTTATAGGTGAGTATGATTGTATTTTACATGACCTTTTAACTCAATTGACTTCAGAGTTTACAGTTTACATTTGGGAACCATCAAACTGACGTAAACAAAACACAACCACGAGTTAGAAATTAATAATTCAGTAACAGTAATAATAATTCAGTTGTCATTTTGTTGATTATTATGTTTATTTTCGTCCCATTTTTAATTAGTATTTGGTCAGCTATTCTTTTTGTTCATTTTGTTGTTCATTTTGTCGTTTATTTTGTTCATTTTGTTGCCAAGTTTCTTTAATTTGTCAAATATAATGTTGATCTTTATTCCTTTTCATTTAGTTTTTTGGTCATTTATTAAGTATTGTTAATTTTCATTCATTTTCTTCATTATTTTGTCAATTATTTTATATATTTTGTTCTTAATTTTGTTCATTGTGTTGATTTGTTTTTTAATATTTGTTCATTTTGATGATTACTTCATTCATTTTTGTTCATATTGTTTATTTTGTTTATTGTGTTGTTTATCTTGTTCATTATGTTTAATTATGATCATCTTTAGGTTCTTCAGTTTTTCACATTTTTATCTTATTTTGTTAATTTTGTTGATCATTTTGTTGATTTTTAATTCTTTTTGTTTTTGGTAATTTATTAATTATTTTGTGTATTTGTTCATTTTTGTTGATTCTGTTAATTATTTTGTTCATTGTTTTGTTTAGATTATTTTTTTGTTCATTTTGTTAATTATTGTTTCATATTTTTCATTTTGATGATAATTTTGTTCATTTCGTGATTTTTTTAAAAATTATTTTTCCATTTTGTGATTTTTTTGTTGTTGATTATTTTGTTCATTTTGTGATTTTTTTGTTGTTGATTATTTTGTTCATTTTGTGATTTTTTTGGTTGATTATTTTGTTCATTTTGTGATTTTTTTGGTTGATTATTTTGTTCATTTTGTTCACACACCCATGAGTTACAAACTGTCATTTACTTTAAGGACTGGTCTTTTATCTGTCAACATCAATACAGTAAGTTCCAGCATCAATATTTCAACACTTCTACATTTCTGACGAGGGCTGGTTAATCATTTAGACCCAAAAACTGGCCTGATCCACATCAGAACTGAACCTGCAGCCTCGGCGGAGACGAGAACCCGATGGTTTGAAGGAATAGAAACTCAGCAGCCGTTGGGTTTCGTCATCCCAGACGCTTTAATCCCAGTTTCCTTTTCTAGACCTGAAGTCACGTCTCCACCCATCCTCATTTCCTTTCAGACCGCCGCAGGGTCACAGGGGGATTGGGTTACATGTGCTGACCTTTGACCTTTGGGCTGCTCATACCTGGGGTCGTTCAGGGATGGTGTTTTCTGCACAACCAGGAGGATTCAAGGGTGAGAAAAACAATGAAACCTGTAGTTTGTTGTAAATGTTGCTTGATATGAAGTCCCACCCAGACCTGGACCCGGACCTGGACCTGCACCCAGACCCAGACCTGGACCTGGACCCAGATCTGGACCCCAATCTTTCTGCTCACTGATGGATGAGATTGATTCATGTGAAACCATGACCTTCACCTAGGATTTAGTTACTCCTCATCATCCAGATCCACTAAAGTATGTGGACCGGTTGAATTCAGGTGTTTCTTTTCTAACAGGGGTCTGGGATACAAAACAATAATGACAAATGTCATAATATAATTTTATATTGGGACAAATATATTGATGTTTCTAAACTATATGGACATAAATATTGGGACACATCGTGTCTACAGCTGTAAGATGTCCCGTTCATGATGATTGGACATAGAAACATTAATATTTCTTTAAAGCAGCGTATGACTTTCACCACAATGTTTTTTTCTAATGTGTCAAACCCCATTGATATCCTAATTATCACTAATCCGTTAGTCTTTCCGTGCTTACACACCTGAATCACTTCTCTCACGGTGAACAACTTCACAGATGACTCCATCACAGACACAGTCCACTTGTTTACATACAAACCCAAATGTCACTCGGGCCTTTTCGGAAATTTTGTCGCAAAGTGCATTGTGGGAATGGGATTTCCATGCATGTTTAATGTTTATTGGGAGATTTTTGTCCTCAGTGAGATATGAAGAAAGTAGATGGTTAGTTGTGGAAGAAAATTATTATTTAGTCAGAGCATGAAAAATATTTTAGAAATTTAGAGGTAGAACATTTAGAATCACAGTCATGGACAAAATAAAGAATAAATAAAAATCTATGTTGACAAAATTAAGTAAAAACCATCTCTGAGGCATTTTGTAAACAAGGATAACAATTTTAACCAAACTAACCAATGCAATGATATTTACCCCCCCTTCCACCCCCACGGGCCATCGAATGACCCCACGTCTCCTCAGAGAGGTGAGGCGCTGGGTGAATGACGGCAGCGAGCACAGATCTAATTAATACACAAAGAACCAATTACTGCTGCAGTGTACGGGACAAAGGGACCAATGGGAGGGGGAGGGGACGGGGGGACGACACTGGCCCATGAGGACAAGGACTGGATCTGGGTCTTTAATGATTCAGAATGGGACGATAAATGTATCCAACATGTGGATTCTATAGATTCCAGAGAAAGAATACATTATGAAACCCAACGAGAGGAGCTGAAATGATTAATTAATTAATGGACTCGAATCGATTAAAAATAATATTCAGTTACATTTTTTCCTGAATTGAAGCTCCATTTCCTTAATTCCTCTCTTATTAAACATTGGTTCCACTGTTGTGTTTCACACGGACTCTTATTGTGGAGCACATGACACCAGGATCCACACACAGTTGTATGTTAGTTCTATGTTCAGTTGGTATAAGTTAGTAAGTTGGATCCAAATGTGTAGAAGACTGCACTGACATATTGGTTATAGATGTCACTGACTGGTTTGGTGTTGTTTATATCTATAGATATTTATGTATATACTTTTATACTATTGTATTTTATTCATTTTGTTGATTATTTTACTCATTTTGTGATTCATTTGTTCATTTTCTTTGGTTATTTTGTTCAGTTTTGGATTAGTTTTTATTTTTGTTCTTATTGATTATTTTTTGGGTTTTGTTTATTTAATAGTTATTTAATTATTTTGATTATTTCTTTTTCAGTTTGTTGATTTTTCTTGTATTTTTTCAAATTTTGACAATTTTCTTCAGTTTTGTTAATTTAATCAATTATTCTGTTGGTTTTTGTTGTTAATTTTCTTACTTTCTGTTTTAACCCATAAAGACCTAAACAGTCTTCAGCGACCAAAACCATCTGCTGATCTAAACTGTTTAATACCTGTTGATCCACTAATTCTATCAATACATTTAAATAATTGGTGTAAAATACAGTTATTCATCTGTTCATGGTCATCAGATATGACCCATTTGGACGTTCAGAGGCTC
>JAPQRQ010036438.1:0-12004 GCA_037367365.1 Apogon talboti | reverse complement strand
ACGTTGAAATGAACATGCATATTTATTTCTCAGTCTCTTTTCCTCAGATACAACAATAAAATACAGGAAATATGTGCACAGCCATAAAAGACACACAAAAAAACTGAACTAAATGGGTTCTAAAGGTTAAAGTCAGTGTTTCGTGTGATCCCATGACAAGAAGCAGTAAAAACCATTGGAAACATCCAGCATGCGTTGAATGAAACCTGGAATAAAAAATCAGAAAGTGAATGCCAAAATTTCATATTGTATAAAAGGAAAGTCACACTAAATACAACCACTTTGGTTTATAGAAGCTGTTTTTTTCACTGAAACCTTTGCTTGTAGTATGTGTAAATGTGACATACATTAGGCTTAAATAAATAAATAAATACATACATAAGCATTACTATGAAAAGAGATATATATTTTTTATTTTAAACCTATGTTTGACTGCATTTGTTCAATTGACAGAAAACATATTATAAGGAAAAATTCACTTTAAATAGTGTCAAAGGACCCGAACATTAAGAGCAGAGTAAAAATAGAGGGAAAGACTGAAGGCAGTGGTCTCTTTCAGGGTGAAAATTGCTTCCATTCACAAGCCACGAGGACTCACTGAATGGTTTGATGAGTATGAAAATTCAGAGTCACCTCCTGTGGCCTTCACAGTCACCAGATCTCAACTAAATGAACACCTATGGGACATGTTGGACCAATGTGTTAGGCAGTGCGCTCCAACACCATCATCAAAACACCAAATGAGGGAATCTTTTGTTAGAAAAATGTTCATTCCTCAAGTATAGTTGACTGACTTGGAGGACCAATGCTAAGGAGGGCTGTAGCTGTTGTGGAAGCCCAAGACTTCACACTTGATGTTGGTTTTTCCTCTACTTTGTCGTCTACTGGTAGATATGTACGTATGTATATACAGTATTTATGTATATATCAATCCATGCTATTATAGAGTTTCACTTAAGTGTTTACTTTACTTACATAGGCGGTCAGGAAGTTTCCTTAGAGACTCTTTGTTTTCAGTTCTTTGACATGGGTGATTGTGTTTTCTGCATTCTGATCGGTGTGTGATAGATGTGTTGAAGTGGGTGAGGCTAATTTGTAAATGCTTTTGCTTAATTCTGCTTGAATGTCTTTTTGTCTGTGAAGAGTGCTCATGTCTGTGTAGGCCGTCTAACCCATATACATATGCTGATATTGCAGTAAATTTTGTAAAAGACAATCTGAATTCACACTATTACAGAATGTCTTCAATAATGTCTACATGTCTATGTCTTCCCACAGGGTATAGCTGCAGCAGCACGGTCTAAAGGAGAACACAAACAGAAGGTGTTTCTGACCGTCTCCTTTGGAGGGATCAAAATCTTTGATGAGAAGTCAGGGGTAAGTATATATATATGTGCTTGGGTGTGTACGTGTGTGTGTAGGCGTGCCTCTCTGTGTGTCTGTTTCCTCTGTTAATGAGGCATCTCCAAGAGAGGGAGGGGTCCCCGGGGAAATTAGGATGCCCTAATTGAAACCCTGAGAACAAGGCCTCAGTAGATGAGAGAACATGGCCATCCTATTGTCTGCACCTTTGCAAACACAAACAACACTAGTTCAGTATTATGCTTTAGGATTAGGCATTTTTCATCATGCAAGACCGGTTTCCTGGTCGAACAACTGACTCTATCCATCTTGGCTATCAGTCTGTCATTACCATGTTCAGTTTTTTGTAGAGGATGAAACTGAAGCTATTGTTAAATTCTGGGCTGATAACAATAACACTTTGTGTGATACCTGATAACTACGCAATGTTATTTTCTGCTCATTTTGTTTTCATTGTCACTTATTTCTCTTTTTCTGACAAAGCAATGAAGAAACCAGCTACTTAAACATTGAGCCCTTTACTGTGTTCTTTGGATAAAAAAATTCAGTCATACAAATTTATGAAACAACCTTTAATATAACATGACATAGAACAATCAGACTGAGCCATCACTGAAATTTCATCTTATTGGCGATGTCAGTTGGCAAGGCCACTAGTGTCTGATTATAATGTTTGACTGATTTACCTTTTTCCCAGTTTTTTGTTCTAGTTACTGTGACTCTGAGGTTCCTGAGTCAAAGTCCTCTATGTTTCCTCAAATACCCATTAACTGCACAGGTGGTGGTTTTGACTTATTATAAGACATACTGAAAGTATAATGTTTAGAACTAGAGCAAACATTTATCATAGACAGTGTATCAACAGAAGTTCTGTGAGTTCAGTCATTAACCGCTGTTGTAGTTTCAGTTTACCTGTATCTCGAGGGATAGTGGGCAGTAGAGCGTAGTGATTTCCTTTTAAATTTCTTACTCAAGGATCCTCTGACAGGTATTGTCCAGGTTCGATCCCCCAACTGGCCATACCTGTCACGTTATCCTTGAGCTAGAAATATGATGCCTCCATCCCAAGATACTTGGTACTGTGGTTGAAGGACAAAGTCACTTAACAGGCCATTGAGGCTTCATTTGGTGTTAATAATGGAAACTTAGAATCCCATTGAATAACTGGAAATGGTAAAAAAAATCCATTTTAAGATCCTTAACATGGTTTATCATGGCTTATCACGAGTCTGGTCTTGACCAGCTGTAAATGTAAAGTGTCATGAGATAACTTTTGTTATGATTTGGTGCTATATAAATAAAATTTTATTTGATTTTTATAGTCTGAAACACACTCAAAACCACTGTGCACATTGGTTTATTTTGGCAGCTGAAGAAAAGCAGCCTTATTTTTATAACTAATCCTGTATTAACATGAATATTGCTGGTCTGGTTCAGTCTGCTCATCTGACTGTCAGCCCCTTAGTCTGGTGTAGATACACCATAAAGCTTGGGTCTATTCACCTGGCTTTGCTGTCTGACATGGAAAGCCTAAGATTTACATGTCAACAGGATCTGGATCTAACCGACAAGGTGTGTAAGTGTAAATCCAGCAATAATTTAAAAGTGCAGACGGGACAAAGTAACCAGTACCGTCCTGCATGGAGAGTCAAAGGTGGCAGGAGGGAGATGAAGAAGAACAGAAACAGGACAAGAGAAAACGAGAAGGCGCAGAGACAATGACGTGAAAAAGACAGATAGAGAAGGAAGTGAAGGGACAGAGACAGACTGAAACAGAGTTAGAAGGATAGGTGGAAAATCAGTGAGCATATGTCAAAGTAAAGCTCTCTACAGGGAGACCTTGTCCTCTGTCTCTGCACATTAATATTAACTATAGAGATATGCTGTCCTTACTATCAGTCCTTCAACTACTTCTAATGGCTAGGGAGGGTGAGAGAGAGAGAGAGAGAGAGAGAGAGAGAGAGAGGGAGAATGAGTCTGCTGAGGTTCAGGGATCTTGACAGTCTCATTCCCCTCCTGTGCATCAGTCAGCCAGATGGGCGGATGGATGTATGGGTGAACAAATGGATGGATGGCCTCTCTCTTGGAGGAGGGAAGGTCGTGCAGGATGGAGGGAGGTGGTGCTTGAGATGGAGGAGAAGAAGAGGGGAGACATTAATCTAACAGAGTGCAGGCCAGCATGTCTCTCTTTTTCTGTCAGCTTCTTTCTCAGCGCCTCAACACACGCACAGCCTATACACAACGCATGCACGCAACCCTCCTCCGGCCTTTTTGTCAGTCTCATCAGGGCCTCTTCACCACGACGGGTCAAGAACTCACCAGAGTGAAGATCTGAACTCACTGGCCTCCAACTCCCTCCGAGAATAAAATCAGAAAGATTAAATTAGTCCAGTTCATCCAACAGAAAGGACTATGCAAAAAGCACATAGGGTGGAAATTTAGACAAGACCCTGAAGCGAACTATACACACAGACAATGTAGGGTTAGGCAATGTGTCGAAGTAATTCAATTAATTTGAGTCTTTTGTTTTTGATCAATGGACAAAAACGCCTGAATCACAAAATCAAGATTAGAGCTTCATCTGCTCTCAAATAAGAGTGCCAGCAGTTATCTGTAGTTGCAACAGTAATGTATGCTGTTGCTGTTTCCGTCTGAACTTTGTCAGTGAAGCAAAGCCATAAGCTTAAAGTTTTTGAAGACGACCAAGTAATGAAAAAAAGGATTTTTTTTTTAAACAAATAATAGCTGTTGACACCCTTGCAAGTGCTTTATTTTTTGTTGTAAGTGTTGTTTGTTGAAATTAAACAATAGGCATTTTGAGCCTATATATAGATATATATAGATATAGTACAGTAAGACAGAGAACAGTCAATAGTCTTAGACTAGCATCAAATCTGTTAGCAAAACCTCAGCCTATGTGGAAAACTTCTACCAGGTCAGCCACCTGGGGGGGGGCTCCAGAAGAAACTTTTTTAATGTTTTGAGTTTAAATGTATTGAAATGAAGATTTGTCCATTTAATTTTTTCACCCATATTGATAACTCGACTGCTACTGTATCTCTCAGTCAAATTGCTGATTATTTATTAGAACTTACCGGCACATTCCAACTTTTGTGTATGTTTACATGACTGTGTATGACTGACAGAACACTCTCCATGACTAACAACAGCGTTGCCTCTAACGTCAAACTAAACCTCAGAGCTCACTGTTAATCTCAGTCGTGTCGTAGCAGCTGGAGACTGAACAACCTCTGCAGGCTCTCTCCCCCCACAAGGGAAATCTGAACAAGACAGGAACAGTATCCTGCTGCTTCTCCTTCTCCCTCCCAACTCCTAATGTAACAGGGAATATTGTGGTTCAGTGGCCAGCTACTGCTGAAGGGCATGCAACCCACTGTCCCTCTGAGACACTGACGCTGTGTGTGTATGTGTGTGTGTGTGATGGTGAAAGAGGGGCCAACAGTGCATATCAAGAACACTGGAGCAAGAGAGGCTACACAGTCACTATTGACTTTTTTGATACACCCACCTGTTTTGCAGACCATCTACTTTCACAGAATGCGTTTATTTAGGCAACTTTGAGCAACATCTGATATTTGACGCTGCCAGACATTTCAGCTCTGGTACCAACTAATCGTCAATGATTAAATCACACTATTCTGTCCAAATTTTTACCAAATTGTTTATACTCTTTCACAGCACAAAAATGGTAAGTCAGAGAAAAAGCAAAAAGATGAGAAATCTGAGGAAATGTGTTGTAGTTATTAATGTACAACCTCAGTACTGCAGCAACAGCTACGGTAGGACCACAGTAGATCGGAGAATTAGTCTGGCCATTCGTTTTAAGGGTTAGAAACAGAGGCATATGATGGACAACTGGAACTACAGATGCTAAGACGACATTCATTTTATATACTCGTCCGTCAGCATGCCCCGGGCGTCTGTATCAGATTCTTATTTGGTTTGAAGTATAGTGACCTCTCCTTGTTATCAGCCTACTGGAACACAGGCATTTTCCACAGTAAGTAAACATGTGTGAACCTGCGTGGGTGTGCAGAGCCTTTAAGTTGAGTAGACACAGGGGTAAGCTACTGTTAGAAATACTTGTAGCTGACTGTTCCAGACAGCGTGCAAGAGTATTTTTAATAGCATGTGCATTTCTCCTTCACAACAGGCGGCCCTTTTCAACCTGATTTATACTGTATTATGCAATATTGTCTTCCTAACAGTGTTGTGACACAGTCATTCCAGACTTATGGCAGGCAGTATTCCCAGATGTCGACTAAACTGAGCAACATTTTCATTGGCATGGCAGGCTCGCAGTGAGGCTGTGACTTTCAAAGAGTTAACAAATTAAACTAAAGTCTCTGTGGAACATTTTTGGCAATTTCTTAAACCTCCATCAAACACTTACAAACTAGGTTACGGCTGTCTACATACCATATTCCTTTTCTCCAGCTGCAGTAGTTTTGATGAGGTAGACGAATTGAATTTATACAGTCATCGCATTCTCTGCTCTCTTCAAATCAGAGTCCCTCTTTGTCACCTCACCACCCACCCAGAAATAATTCAATAACCTCTGCAAATGAGCTGTGTGTGAGTGTATATCTGTGTGTGTGTGTAGATGCACAGTCTTAGCTGTCATTTTCAGGTCAATCAGAGGTGATAATAATAATCATTAGTCTAATTATTAAATTTAGAAGACATGACTCATACAATGATTATCTATTTCTGCTGGGGCTCTCAGTGTGATGCATTTGTGTGTGTGTCTGCCTGAATCTGTGTGTTGGAGTGTGTGTTTGTGCCGGTGCCCCCATGTTAAATTGATGTCACACTACTCTGCCTGGTCTTACTTCTGGAATAGCTTCAAAGAGAGCAGATGTGTGTGTTTAGCCTCTGATGTATAGCGCTCCAACCCCTAGCATGCACTCAAGGGCTACTGGGTCATTATGTTGACTGTGTGTCTCTGCTCCCAGCATGCAGCTGGCATAGACAATAACAACAAAGCAGACATTTAGTGTGACTTTACAGAGGGCCATTGCATATTAAGTTGTGAATTGTGTTTGTGTGCGAGTGTTTGAGTGTGTTGTGAGTGAGGGCACAGATGAAGTGATCAAGTCGACAGCTTGCCGAGCTGTGATTGTCACTGATCCCCCCCCCTGTCCTCGGGAAAAACAGTGCCATCTGCCACGGGCAATGCCAGCTTGGCACTCCCCACCCAAGCTAAACTAGAGTGGGCAGGGGAGCAAGAAACAGTTTAATACAGGATACAAGGCCTCAGTTTCTGTGTGTACACTTGGGAAAGTTGGCGTGTGATTGTGATGAGCGTTCCATAGGCCGCCAGTATGTCTGCAGAAGTGTAGGAACACCAGTGGAGTTCTGTGTGTGTGTGTGTGTGTGTGTGTGTGTACAGTTGAATGTTTTCATCTCAATTGCTTTTGTTTCAGGGTTGTTTTTGCACATCTGAAATTTTAATTTAATTCACAGTAATCACTTTAAATGGTACAAAACCGTTACAGGTACTGTTTCAGCGTTCTCGGAAAATATCCATCATTACCAAAGCTGAGAAGGCAATTGTTTTGTGTCTTGCTGTCTGTACTGTAGCGCTTTTGTAAAAACAAAAACAAAAAGACTTGAGATTTAGAAAATTAAGTTATTATGTTTTAAACTATGAAATATGTATTGAAATGAAAATACTTATAAAAATGAATTTGTGTTCTCAAACTAATACAAAGATTTCACAAAAAAAGTCTAATTAACGGTACATTGGTGACTGCTTGTAACTAGTATATTTATACATGTTCAAGTAAAGAAAAGCATTTCTTCTGTCTTTTCCAGGTCCTCCAGCACCACCATGCAGTCCATGAAATCTCCTACATTGCCAAGGACATCACGGACCACCGAGCCTTTGGCTACGTCTGTGGGAAGGAGGGGAACCACCGCTTTGTGGCTATCAAGACCGCACAGTCGGTCAGTATGCGTGTGTAGGCAGATGTGTGTACAGATGTGTGTGTCAGGGTCTTTTCTTACCCAGTTGCTGAAATCAGATGTCCAGTTGCCTAATAATGCTCACTGCCTATTTATGCATAAAATTACGACTAAATCAACATCAGCTGCGCTTCTCATAGATGCCAAGTGTTGGTTCACTAATGGCTGATGGTTGTTAGAATTTGAAATCATGTATTAACACATAAAATAGCACATTCAATTATTTTTTAAGTCTACTGTTTGGCAGCTGCCTCAGTAAATCAGGAGGTGATTCTTTATTCTTATCACAGAACTGAAGAGTAAAACCTACCTATAGATAGAATTCTCCTGTTCCCTTCTACTCCTGTCTTAAATAAATCATTCCTTGTTATTAACCTTTTTTCATCATGTCTCACCCTTGCTGATGGTGCCTATCAAAAATACAAAAAAAAAAGCATCCAGTTGTTAATTCTTGTGCGGAGCCAAACTGTAGATGTGTCAGTTTGCTTATTTTTCTGTATGCCCTTTGTTTTTGTCAACAGTATTTATTTTACTGCTGATGTAAAGTGTTAACTGTCAGGGCTGAATGGCAGATACAGTTATGTAATTTCCATAAAGGTGAAATCCCCTCACAGCCGCCGTCTTTAATATTTGTATATGTTTATAGTGTCAGACAACAAAAATGATAAAATAAGGACTTTTATCACCACTGATCCTTGAAAACAGCTTAGAAGTACTGTTGGTTAACACATTGTATGTTTTGTAGTCATTCTCTGATGATATAAATAGAAAAACAGAACAGCTCCATAGTGAACTGAGCTGTATTCAAAGACTATATTGTTGTTCTTTATACTTAATGATTTCTTCTCTTTAAATAGTCAAACTGATTTGAGGTTGTTGTCTTCCTGTTGTCTCTATAATTGTAAATTATTTTAGCATATGTAACATAGTGTAGACTATTGAAAAATGGCCGGTGTTAAATCTGCCTTGTAAAATAAATACTCTCTGGACACTGGACCAGTAGGGAAAAAAACCCTGGTGCGTGTCTGTGTGGGTCCGTGAGTGCGGGTGCTTAGTAACTGTTTGTACAGGCTTTGCCCTACACCTGTTGTGTGTGGGTTAATGTATGATTCATCAGGGTCTTTTCTCAATAGCACGAACCTCTTGACATTTAGATAAGGACCCTTGAACACTAGCTCATGTCCCTTTGTGCTATTCATCGAATAGACTGTTTACTCTGTGGAGCTCTAGGTTTCCGTGTGTCTCTTTGCTCATGACTGTGTTTTTTTAGGTTTATGTTCAGCTCTGCAGTAACATAATCTCTCTATATGATACTGAATGGCCCTTTTGGACCTCTTAGGACTGTTGTTGTTGTGTTTATGAGCTTTTGTTGTTTAGTCTGGATCCAGCTGGCTCGCGCTGTAGCCATATTGATTTCCCATAGTGAGTCGATGAGGGTTTGAGTGTGTGTCACCAGCTCTAATGGCATATCCATCCTCCTAGGGCCATGAACCGTGGCTCTTTGACTTAGACAGATACACACAGTCACAGACGTACGCACACAACAATCTCTGTTCTACACATACAACAGCCACTCAAAAAATTGTCGCTCACCAAATGATACTCTTGCAAACAACATGGCGTGAGGTTAAGTAATCATCTGTCGACTAAGCTGTCATTTACCTGACATGTTCCTGAGGAAGGGTCACAATTATATTTCGCTCCCATTTTCAGGATTCGAACCACAGATCACAAGCACTCTGCCTATTAGCTGTGGACGAGACAATGAGGAGGGTGGCAGCACGGTTTCGTAGAGCTTATGGCAGAGGCTAAGGCTATAATTGGAACGTAACCACTTTGATGTGAATTAACAAAGTGTCTGTCATCATGAAGTCTAAGATTTAAGGTGGCTCTGACCAGGCCAATTTAGGGGTACATCCAAAAGTAATTGGGTTTCTACTCAGCTCTAAGTCTTATTACAAGAGAGTCAAGTTTTATTTAGCAAGTTTTACTAGGGATGGAAGTTCACTAATTGTACAGGAATGGATTGATATTGGTCCATCACAGGGTTTTGTTATAACTTTGTGCAAAGCTCCATCTGTAATTAATCTGAATATGTCGATTATTTATGAAGCCAGCTTGACAACTAGTGTGAATGAAGACTACAGAGAACTGACCATGTAGTAGTCAACAAACTTTGGACTTGATTGTAATAGTTCTTATCTGTTTAGCATATTTAAATATAAAAATAATCAACTCAGTGTGATTAAGATGAGGAATGTTAATGGTATTTTAATGTACTAAAAGGCAGTTCAAATCCTGAAATTATGTTTTGTTTTTTAAGTGTGATCTGTGGCATTATATTCAAGGAGTAACAAGAACTATTCATTTAATCAAAAATCCTTATCAGTGCCCAAAACCATCTACTAATCTAGAAAATTAAATAACTTTACAGCCACTAATCCTGTCAATATACCGAAATAACTCAGGTAAAGTGTAGTTTCTCAGCTTTGTGTACCATCAGGTATGACCCATTTGGACATTCAGAGGCTCCAAAGTGAACGTGGAAACACTGATTTATCAATAAAACCCATGTAGTGGTTGTAGCTAGTTTTTGCCCTCAGTTAATGGAATATTTCAGTGAAAAAGTCACTTTTGTTTCAGTTTTTGTCTGTTCTGAATTTACTCTGAGCTTTTATTAACATCTACATATCTAAATATAGGGGGAGGAAATAGGAAAAAAGTCATTTTGAAGTCACCACAAAAATAGTTGTAGGTCTTTAAGGGTTAATTGAAAGGCATTGTGTGCAGTGAAAGGGTTTATCCTTGCTTTTTTTGTCAGCATAAGTTATCCTTATTGCTGGAGAAGTCTAAAACTCACAGGTTGTGTTTTGATGGGAGGGAATACGGATGTGAGATATGAGAGACTGCTAGAAAAGACTAGAGATTAGAGCATATATTGTCACATGCAAAGAGGCTCTGAATCTGACAGAGTGACAATATGTTTCAATGTTGGCTCAGTAGGAGCCACTGTTTGCCGAAGTGTGTCTGTCATGAGTAATATGCAGCCGTGAGCATCTTCCAGAAAGACAACACTAAAATAGAACTGCTTTATGCAAGGCAGCGTTCAGTCTGTGAACTTCTGGTGCACTTTGCATTGCTGCAGTCAATAATTGATAAGGTCTGAGAAACCATTGTTCTTGACTCTTTGCTGTTGTGCAGTGACAGTAGTTACAAGTGGTGAGTCATGTTACTAGTCCGTTGTCTGTGCTTTTGCTCTCCTGGCAAGAAAGATGGTACAAGGTAAGACAAGAGGCCGGTATCTGCTTTGCAACTGTCTGAACCAGAGCTAGAGAGGGAATGGACTATGTACTGTATGTACAGGTAACTGTATCATATCATCATATTCTGTCTAGCTGTGTCTTAGCCTGGTTCCTAATCATGGACAGCTTTTTTTGTTCATGTCATATTTACTTCCAACACTTGCCCTTAATGAAAGATATTAGAGAAAAATAATCACAGTGTGCATTTTCAGTGTGTCAAAACTGTTACAGCCTGCTGTAGCTGGAAATTATGCTTGCTGTTAGACAAAACCCATTCCTTCAGTGCTGCCATTTTGTTTTCTTGTTTCCTTTTGTGTTCTGCCGTGTCCTAATGGCATCATCCATTATCAGTTGTCAACAACCTAATCAGGTGTCTCTGAGTCACCCTGCTTAAATAGAAGTTAAGAGAATACATCTGAATAAAACAAAGCACAAGAATCTGTCCTGTTTGGGAATGCTGCCACAGATCAGAGGGTGAAATATGATTCAGGACGTAGTACATGTCCAACTTTAAAGATTTGTCAGTGAGAAAAAAACTGCACAGCTGTTTTTTTGTCAGCTTTTATACCTCTGAAAGATTTAGTCATAATAAGTACAGTGGTCTTACGGAATTAAATAGTTGCATCTAGGGCTGGACAATTTGTCCAAAAGATCATATGGTCATATTATGATCCACACTCTGAATCACAGTTTCTCTCACCCCAAAAATCTCTTTTTTGCATAATTTTAGATCCATGTTATTGCTATATTTTTATAATAGAAACCTGAAACAATGCTGCTCACTGTTGAAATAAACACTAGTCCACATTTATCTAGTTGCACATCGTGGGCATCTGTCTTAATTTCTCATTTCATCAGTCATTATTCCTTCAGAAACAGCTAGACCTGTTACATTAACTCAGCAGGTTAAAGTGGAATAACTTAATACTTAACTTTTTTTTCACACTTCAAAGATTGAACCATGATTCACGGTGTTGTTACAGTATGTAGATTTAGTCCACACTGTTTATCTTTCACACCACAGTTTTGGGAGAAGGTTAATATATCCTACCATCATCTTCCATGTGCTCTCTGTCTCCTTGTACAGATGGCATTAGTCTGAATGTTTTAGCTACCCAAAAAAGTGTTTGATCCAGATCAAGGCCTCCTCTTTTGGTCAAAGCCAAGACTGGTTGTCTGGTCTGCACAGTGATCAGAAGAAGGCTTCACACATACAAATTTGGTTCAACTCAAGCTGGACAGTCCAAACCAAACAAGGCAGGTGTGAAAATGCCCTTAACCCTTGGTTGGTCATGTGGCCTATTCAAACATGAATGGTCACGTGGGGTGTATGCACACCCCAATGCTAAAAT
>JAPQRQ010036437.1:0-12004 GCA_037367365.1 Apogon talboti | reverse complement strand
ATTTGATTGATTGATTGAACCACACCCTTATTCTGTCAGGATACCTCCAGTGCACTACAAAACTGTGACTCACTCATTTAATGAGACACAAATAAGAGTTGGAATTGTTGAAATTGGTCTGACTTTCCACATAAGAAAGCTGACTGTTCCACTGTTCCAGTTGAAATTGCTGTCAAAAAATGTTATTAATGTATGTGAGAAAAAACATCCACTGGAGCGGACTGTAGAGCCAGTAGTGGCTCAGACTCATATCTTTGCCACACCATGCTTTCTCATTTCATTTCATTGTACTTTAGGCATTATTTATTTTTGTATGCTATTATTTAATTCAGTGTCCCTTCTGGAAAAAGGTTCATGTAAAACATATAGGTTGAGCCCTTTAGAATGTCATATTGGGATAACAGGGACATTCAGGTGCAGCCTGTATGTTCCGTCACAGTCCCAAAGTTGGGGTCTAATCACTTAACATGAGTGAAAACACAACAGGTGTGACAAAACGCCAGGTTCACAACTGTCTGTATCTTTCCATACTGTTCCAGCCATTGTGAAAGATATTAACACAGTTAAAACAAACCAAATAAAGAGCCTGATATGAGGTTAAAAAGTGTCTTTTGTTGAAAAAGGCCAGTTTGATATCCAAGAACTGGCGAGGCACCAGTGTGCTGATGTGAAGAGCCCAGGCCTGGGTCACCGCATGTGCTTTACTACTGTTCTGGAAAGTGTTTCTTGTAATCTGGTAATGTTTTTCGATATAATATAACACATCTGCAGGACGGTCTATGATGAGGCTTTCATGCTTTGGTGTTTTTCTGCACGAGGGGCTGTTATCCCTGTAAGTTCAACTGTTTTTCTCTTGGTACCCCTTTTGTTCACCCTTTGTACATAGATACATAGAGCAGTGTTACTGAGTACCAGATCAGATCTTGCATTACAAAAAAAGTCTCACTCATGATGGTAGCAGTGGCAACTTCAATGAGCCCGGTTTTCTGAACATCACTGAGCACATTTTCAAAGCCATGCCTCGTTTGATGGCCATGTTGCTTTATGATATTCCATGCACCAAGTAATAACCACGTATTACACCATCAGTGACAGAAATGATAGAAAAGTATGACGATGTGTGGTCAAACATTCATTATGAAGACAAACGTCTGGATGCAGACTCTGCTGTAATTCAAAAGCGTGATTAGAATTATAACTGTAGTAAAAACATCAGTTTAATATTTTCGGTCTTTTAAATTTGCTGTGAACGGAATTTATGACTGTAAAAAAAAAATGAATGGGGTGTTGTTCTCAAAAAACACGCAGACTCACTGTGGCCACCTACTGCTGTGGACACATGCACCCCACCCATTCCTCTAGTTGGAGTCAAACATTAGAACTATTTGACTGTGAGATAAATAATTTTAAAAATACGAGCTCCAAAAGGTTGGAACTCCTTTGTTGCAGAATTTGGAAGATTCAATCTCTGATTTGAAGGCCGTATAATGCCGTCGTTGACTCTTTCTTCTATACAACTGCATCTGCTCTCACAAAATTACAATTTGAAACCAAAACTAACTGCATATCATGTGTCCAGTGGAACAAAGACATGAACCTTCGATCTAAACCTGGTTCAGATGTGAAAACAGACCTGAATGAATATCACCTTAAACTCTGGCTCTACTGAGGGCTTTCATGTTTTTAGAAGCCATCACAGGAGAAGATGCTGGTTGCAGTCCACCACTTCACCACTGGATTTCACCAAACATTACACACTGGACCTTTAAGTAACTAATGGGGTCCAAATGCTTTTACATGGAGCTGTATGAGGTACTTTTTAGCCAATCAAAACAGTATGTCAGCACTCAAAACTTACTTTCAATCATTCAACACCTTCTTTGATTAGGCATCAAGAATCACTGAGCTCCAACCTTTCAAAGACATTTTCTTATTTATCTCATATCAATTAGCTCCTACTTTGCGATTAAGATTCACTTGAGAGTATCTTGGCAACATCGTGGTCTGTGTATGACCACCAGGGCACTGTAGATTGATGAGCACTTCATGGAAAATGGAAATCTCATAGTTGTACATGATAGTTGATCAGTTTTGTTACGATGCGTAAAATGGTCTGAGCAAATGAAGGCACTGAAAAAATGAGTGTTTGTGACAAACATCACTACATTATTCTGGAGTGTGGAGATACACAACATATTCCTGCAGCATAAAAGTCTCATATTACACCATATGAAGAGCAATAAGGACATTTTTATTTGATGAAGCAAAAAGCTGGTGAGCTCAGACATGACGGGGACACAGGAAACGTCTCTTTGGTGCTGGACACTATCTGTCCTGGGTGTCCAACCTGAGGCCACAGTCCGACGCGTCCTCAGATGGAGTGTCCAGTACAGGGTTAACAAAGCCCTCAAACTCAGTGTCTGCATTGTCCTCTGGATGGGTACTCACAAAATCATTCTCCCACTCCAGTGCATTGGAGTCCTCGGACACGGAGGTTGGCCCACTGGTCACTGGCTTGGAGCCGGGCTTCAAGGCCGCACGCAAGATGTCTTCCTCCGTCCGAGACCGCTCCCAAGGAGGAAGAGCCCGGTTGATTCCTGCAAAAGGAGTTAGATGCTGTTATAGAGTGCAGGGAACCAGTGGAATGGAAATACTTTAAGTTAAGACTCATGCCCAGTCAACACTAACACACATATTTTTCGTCCACACTTTTTTTTTTTTTTTTTTTTTAAATAATTCCGCCCACAAGACAGTTGTTTTATACAATAAAACAAAAACAATTACAAATTGGTAAAAAAATGCTTGGACAAATCATTGTTTCTGTGAAACTTAAAACTACGGACACTGTGAATTAACATAAAGTTCAGTTATGAATGTAAGTGTTGGTTGGGGGTTTTGGAAGTGTATTCTTTACATGATGTGGATTTGCCCATAACGCCCGTCCGGTCTGTCTCCCAAAGGTATCCATGCAGACCTCGATCTACTGCAGGTCATATACACTGATCTACACACCTGCATTGCATGTTTCAGGTGCAGCTTCACTACACAAAGCAATAGCATGTGACTCCATTTTCCTATCTCTCCATCTTCCCTCATCCTCATCTTCAACACTGATGCACACAAATGTGAGATTTGAAAAAAATCTTCTTTTTGGAAAGTGTTTTTAAAAATCTATATTTTTTCTACAGCACAAATATAGAGAAAAAAAATCTGCTTTTTTTGTAAAATATCTGGATTAACTTCATTTATGTGAAAGGACGGGTAGTCTCTGGGGACAACTGCAGAAATTAAGTGATCACTACCTCTACCACCAAGGAAAAGAAAGGATAAAAACAGAAGCAGATCCCATCTTTCAGTTTGTGGAGCTTGAAGTGTTGATGGCAATGCAACACAGGAAAAAAAGAAAGTCTTTCAATCCAGTTATAAAGGTCAAGTCTCACCTTCTTCATCCTCCCACTCTAGATCTAATGAGGTACCATCATCGTAGGTGGAACGGGTCTTGGTGGTGAAGTCCCAGCTGCACTCTGTGTTTGGAGTCACCACATTCGTGTCAGATGGAAGTCCTGCAGAAGACCATGTACACGTACATTGTAAACATATACGGTTTATTAGAGGCGCAGATTTATACCCTCTGTTCCTCCCAAGTCAACCTGGTGCTAGTGCTGATTTGGAGTTGGAGGAAATTGCAAACCATCTAAGTATGAGTTCATGTTCCTCATTTTTTGCAGTCACTGAATAAATCTGTGTTAGAAGACGAATCAAAGGTAATGTTAGAAAGTAGCATGCTAATGTTAGCTATTGTTACAGAGGTGGCTAGCAAGCAAGCTGTTGGTTGGCTAGCATCATCAAATCAAACATAGGTACTAATTTATCATGTCAGTGTTACAAGCATTGAACATTGATATGAGATCACAAACATAAGCCAACTCTTGCTTGGGTGATGTTAGCTCACCAACAAGCTAGCCATCAATACTTTCTTGTAATGTAGCACTTCTTCCTGTTCTTTGGATTAGGGAGACTAGACACTATTCTGGTTCTATTTTTCTTTTATAAATGGCAGCTGCAGAGTTGTAATGGATCTTTTTGGTTACGATACTCCTGCCCCTAGCCCCCTAACATGAGTGGATGTTAGCAAAGTGTTGTTGCCACTGTGGAATCAGTTTTCAGCTTTTTGAAACCAGCACCTTCAGCACTAGACTCTTAGACCCCAGTACAAGCAGGAGGGATCATTCCCACAGCCATCAGACTGTACAAATATTCATAATAATCCCCCATATAATATCAATATCAACATCATTTACAATGCAACTATGTAAATATGTACAGAATGAATAATAGAAATAGAAGATTGTCTTTTACAGTTCCTGTTCACTCTTGAATGTTTCTGCATGTTGTTTTTTGTATTTTTGCTGCTGTAAACACTGCAATTTTCTCACAGTGGAATCAATAAAGTCTTATCTTAAAAACACAAAGAACTAGTTTAAGATTCGGCATCATCTGCCAGCCAACCTAGGGACCCTGTTGGTGGAAGCAGGGTCGGTGAGTCCCAGTGTATTGTTACTTACTGTTGCTCCTAAAAGCCTCTGACTGGGCCCTTACATTCTGGAGGTAGACGTCCAAATCCTCCCCGGACATTTGTCTGAAACAGACCGGAAGTCGTCAGAACCAAAACTGTAAATCTGAGCACTGACAACAATCTGAACAACAGAAGCTGCTAAAACAAACCTCACATAACCAACTGCCCCTTTCCAAACAATATGTCTTGGGGAACTTGTTTTGATGGAAATTTACAAATAGGGACAAGAAATCCCCAAACCTCTGAAAGACAAAAGTCAACTTCACAATATAATTTTACTGATAAAAAAGGCAAATGGTGCTGTAGAGGTGAAGCGTGCAAACTCAACTGTGATTGAGGACGGCTGGATCAGAAATGACAGTCTTACCAAAAGGAAACTGCTTGTCCAAGGAGCGTTCAGAAGTTAACCCTATAGCTGCAACTGTTGTTAAATCATGGCATTGATTGAGGATGGCCCAATGAAGTTTCTACCAGAACTGGTTATATGAACATCAACTGATGATTTCTAAGAGACTGAGTCACCTTTAAATACCCCCAGCTTTCATGCGTGTCTGGTAAACCTCAGTTCCACTACTATTCTGTTCTGTTGTCTGATGAACTCATGTGACTCACTTTCTTTGCTGGGTTTCACTGCCAGAGCCATCTGCTTTCCCCTGTGTCCTCTGGACAGACAGCTGCTGGAAAAGAACCACAGAGTAAGAAGTACATCTCATATTC
Organism: Apogon talboti; assembly: GCA_037367365.1. NCBI lineage: Eukaryota > Metazoa > Chordata > Actinopteri > Kurtiformes > Apogonidae > Apogon > Apogon talboti. Next base: position 6,711 of record JAPQRQ010036437.1, on the reverse strand, counting down.
CTGCAAAGCATATGTCAACTGTAAGCATTTAGAAAGCAGGTGAAGAAAACAACATAAACAAACAAAGCAACACCCAAAAGGCTGTGGAATGTGGCATGAAATGCACTAACATCTCTCAACTGCCACAGATTCTTGACATCGTGCTTATATCGGTCCCATTTTCTTAGCATTACATAAGGGAGGACAGTTGCTTAAAGCTGGCCTTCAAGGAACATTATGGGAAACATGAGATAAAAATATTGACAAGTAACCCTACTGTGACATATTACATTCCAATTGTGCACATTTTTCTATTCATGGAGCCTAGTGAGACACTGAGTAGGGTTTTATGTCAGAGCTCTGATCACCATCTCATTTTGCAGAGGTTCCAAATGTTAACATCAAACGCTAAGACATTCAAACACAATGGATTGGCTGGAGAGATGCTTTCCTCTGCTGTGACTGGTTGTTTTATTACAATGTCCTAATAGAACTAGTACACTGACTGAAATTGGCGTCTTGACCACCTAAAAGATTATAATGATAGACTTCATTAATATACAGTCCAGCAACAAAGTGTTTCAGCACTACTTCTAAATACAGTTTAATCTATATGAAAGAATTAGACAGTGGATCTCCACCTCTCCACATTCTTCCTTCAAAAACTAAATAAAACTGTAGTGAAGACGTACTGTTTGTTCTTTAGTGTTAGCTGTTGACATCAGCTAGCTTGGCTGCTGATCTGAAGTTCAATTACATTAGCCAGCCTGTTAGCTATATTTGCTAATGCTAGTGTTAATCTGGTGCTACTCCTGTAAATGGTCTGTCAGCTTTAGTTAGATCAGCTACTAGTAATTTACATATTTAAATTATTATACAAACTAACTCACCACTACAAACATGACATGTGCGAACATTTATCTATATGGTTGAAATGTGGTGTTTAACAGAGGAAATCCTTTTAGGCTAAATGAGATCTTAATGCAACAGTCAGTTCATTGTGTTAACACTAAAGTAGTATTTCTGAACCAAGTTCCAATTACTTATTTTAATTAATTTGTTGTTCTTTAGTCTTGTTTTTTGATGCAATACTACTTTGTCCATGAAGTAAGCAGTCTGCTTGTTATTTATTTTAGTTGCGGTTACCAATAATGACTTGTTTTTTTTGTTTTTGTGATACTGATTTGTGCATGAACCACATATTCCACTTTGTGTGTTATTTCACTTATTGGTGGTTCTCGTCAATGATGAAAGAATTGAATGTCTCGTCCATTTTTGTGTGGACCCACTGAAAAATGGTTGTTACTGCTGTAATAACCAATGGGGATCCGATGTAAGTAAAAGATTTTAATATAAGTGTTGATTTGGTTGTTTTTTTCAGTAAATTATTACTAGCTTGGTGAGTTCCAGCCCTTATTCCTCCTTAACTCAAGCTCAATGTTCTGTTCCATATATGTGTGTTCCAAGCTAACTAAGCCAAAGTGGTGGTCCCCAAACCAACAGGTGAAGTCATAGTGGCTAACATGACCCCCGTCCTTTGTACCATCTATATGTTCACTGCAGAACACATTTTATTGACTAAGGTCATGTCACTTTTCTTTTACTTAACATGGAGCTACTTTTTACACACACTCTATGCATCAACCGGTCACAGCAGGCCATCCATCTGCCTGGTCAGCCTTTGTCTTGGTGGGTGACAGAGTTCAGCGATGACCATGAGAAGACTTTTAGAATACAGAAGGCAGAGGACTTGAGAAAGGTATACCAGCCTCTGCAGAGCAGGGCTCGTAGGTAATAGAAGTGTTGTCTAGTTGTTGCTTTTGAGGTAAAGTGGCAGAAGGGAGCGCTCTGTGCCGCCTCACCTCCTTCATTTTGCGTTCACGTGCCAACCTGGCGGCCTCACGCTGGGCAGCATTTCTAGCCTCCTCTTCTAGCCTTAACTTCTCCTCTTGTGCCTCTAACTGAGCAGAAATAAATAAAATAAAAAAACAAAACAAATGAAACAGAATACAAAAAACACACAACAGAAAAATTACACAACAGAAAAAACAAGGCAGCAAATGAAAAAGTAAGCAAACACAGGTCTTAAATAAAAGAATAACGGGTGCTGGTTTCTTATGACAACATGCTAATTGAACAGAGTGTCATCTATGTCTTACCTCCGCTTGTAGCTTCTTGTCAATCTGGACCTGTCTGTCGGAGATTGCAGCGTAGCGGTGTTCTCTGAGGTGCTTGATCTCATCTTCACTGATGGGCCTGTCAAGAGAAGAAAAAAAACAAAACAAATAGGCACACCACTTTACCCAGGTTTTCAGAAGTGTGTAGTGGTAGAGTGCTCCAGATGATTTCAGAGGTTGAGGTGTCGTACCTGGGGCAGGGCTGTGGGCTCTCAGCCTGTTAATGAAACAAACACCACATTTTACTTCACAATACTGAATTCCAGTCCAAAATTACCCTAGCCTGCTGTGTTGTTTGACTCAAGTACGACTAGTCTGGTAACCAATGATACTGGAAGGTAAGATGGAAGAATGCCATTTCACATCCAAGAGCATAGCTGGATGCCCCCATCAGTGACTGTTCAAGGCGGACAGTGAGTCAGAAGGAGACTGAGAGTACCAGTATGATGCAGCTTTAAATTAACCCACATCCACTCTATTTATGACATTATGCAAAGATGTGGGGGAGGAAAAAGTTTCAGTAAAACTCTTAAGGTTTGGAATGTAATCAGGTTCAGATCATCTTCAGGAGGACACTCACCTCATCACTCTCCACCAGGTTCTCAAACTGCAAAAATCAAAACACACAATTATTCAAAGAACACTAACAGCACAACAAGTAACACCAGCTCCGACTGTGGGTGGGTTACACTGTACCTCTATTGTGTAATGCTCCCCTGTGGTACTGCTTCGGAAATATTTGGAACTGTAGAAAAAAAAAAGAAAAGAAAAAAGAGCACAATATGAACAGACTGACAACATTTGAAAACAGCCTGCGATCAGATGTTTTCTCTGTCTAGTTGGATCCTACATATTAGTTTACTTCTTACACACAGATTACATTACATCGTCAAATATAATCTGTTCAAGGCCAATGTTTTGATCTGTCAGGAACACAGACAGATCCATCAATCTGTGCCAACAGGACTGCTTATTTTATTGGACGAATTCTTTACTTTCCTGTTAGAAATTATCATTAGAATAAGAGCATTTAAAATCTACTATTGGCTGACTTCTAGCCTCAGAGTCTATTCAGATGTAAATGAAGTGCACTCGTCAATCTGTTTGTTAGTGGGTAAGAAAACACTGAAAAAAACAGCTTCATCATTTTTATTTTCTCACATGTTTTGGTACAGTTCTTTTTAATCATCCTTCATGCAAAATAGTACGAGCATTCCTTGAGACACTTTGTACAAATAGCAACACACAATAGATTATCTATAAAATCCTGTAACTTTCTCTAAACTACCTCCGGATATCTAATACGTCTGCGTGAAAATGGGTAAGAGTACGGGTAACAGTGAACAGGGTAATATTATACTCTGAAGGCACTGTCTGATGTGAATTAGAGCGATGGTTTGGATGACAATGACGGAAAATGCCCTTCTGCTGAGTGATATACATTCATCACTCCAAACGTACACATTACAGAGTACATGTGCAAGTGTATGAGTGTGAGTCTGTCGGTGCATGATTACTACAGATTAGACGGGATTCACATAAAGGCCTTTAATTCACCCTTGTATCCAGATGTAGCAAATGTTTGCCCTAAAACTGAAGAAATTCTCTCAAAATCCTGCTCTTAAGACCAACAGACGTGAGGTCACAGTTACCTTTGGCCGCCAAAAATGTCTCACGTTTTGACATTTTGGTTTTTTTAAAATCAAATGGAGATTGACCGACAGACACACACATCCTTGTAGAGATGTGTTGTGGACACATCTGAAGATATTTTGTAAAACTGCAGCACGGAAGAAAATTTGATTTAGAATTCATGTAAATATAGAAAACAGTCCTTTGTAGAAGCGTACACGCAGACGTTTATGGAAAATTATGGCACCTACTGGCGCTCCACCTGTCAGGCCACAGATACACTGAATCAATTTGAATCAAGTCACCAGTTCAGAATCCATTATGCCTGACAGGTTTCAACTGGTTCAACCATTTTACACAAATGTACTCCTGAAACGACCTAACATTAAATGTTTATGGGTGTTCGACTCTCCCTATATAATACATATAGTGACCAGTATAACACCTGTCAATAAACATGATCACAGATATTGATCTCTTGGGAAACAGCAGACAATTGAACATGACTATGAAGACAGAAACGGCGATTATGATTCACATGTCACTATGTGATGTGGAGGTTTAACAAGCACATGCACCAAAGCGACTGACAGAAACTTTCAAGTTCCTGATAAAGTAGGACCGGACACAGACTTTTGATTGTATGGAAAGTGGACTGTTTCACACCAAATTTCAACACCTACATTAGATCTCATCAGTGTCTGTGCCTGTAGTGCACATGGCTTTTAGAGTTTTTGTCTGTTTACATTTTATGTTAATATACAACTGCAATTGCCCGTAAATAGCTTTAATTTGATGGTAAAATGCGAAGTTTGTTTAATTATTTATTTAGTGTCACAAATCACTGGTGACAGCAATATGTATTTTTCATTTGGGCACTTTGTGTTATTCTATAAAGGTAGAGGCAGGAAATGAACATGAAAGAAACACAAATAAATGTGGAGGACATGACACTGAGAAGGGTAATTCTGAACAATAATTGCTTGTATGCAAGTTCCACATACAAAAACAGAAATCAAATGTGTTGAAGTACAGAATGGATATTGTAACCCACTTCTTAAATGAATTTACACAACAATTACTGTATCATGTTATAATGTTACCACGACAGACACATGATGTAAGAATCTATAGAGGCTCTACTGCACACATCCCTGATTGTTGTTACTAACATCGTATCATTCACAAAACGGCTTTGAGAGTGTTAAATACAGATGAAAGATATACACAAGAGAGACAAATGCACCAAATGTGTAATTTCATATTTGTTAAAATGGGAAAACTAGTATCAAAAAAGTAGTTAATGAACCAATGGCTAAGTCAAGGTACTAGTACTAGTGAGAAAATGTATGAGTGATCTCCAGCTCTTTATCTAAAGGAGGCCAGTGATTGTTTGTGTAAAAATGCAATGTTCACTTTACATTATTTTCCATTGTTTTGAGACTAATGAGCAATCTATCATAATAGACTTATCACCACAGATTTTTAAAAAAAAAAACTTTGTCAGTGTCCATGTTTTGTTGCTTGCTTTAATTTACGCCCACATATTCTAGTATTGAAACCTATTGACTGTTCATCTGCATTTGTGAATTATTATTTAGTGTTTGACATGTTCTGATCAATCATGAAGAGTTTGAAACCTCGAACACACTGACACAAAGAAGGTTTTGCTGTAACTTATGTTGTCTGAAATCCACAACCACCAGTTCCACTAACTAGAAACAAACGGCTGAGCTCTTATATTTGGTGTCAACCTGTAGACACATCAGCAGTGAGACTGAGGATGACGGGGGTGTGATTAGGTCTCTCATCCATATGAACCTGATCTCCTTGTCCAGACCACAGGGGTCCAGACCACTGACAATAGGGGTGGGGTCTTCTGTCTTGCTATAGCTAATTGGCTCTATCTTTTCAGTCCAAACCAGCCGTGTGTGTCGGTTTCCTGTGTTCCAAGTGCCGTCCTTTGTTCCTACAGTCTTGTGTCCCTCCGATCCGTCCCTCAGACCTGTCCCTGGTCCTCACATTCACTGTGACAGCTGTCATCTAAACTACGGCTAACTAGCTAGCGTTAGCAGTAACCGGATACGCCGCCTCAGATGATGCTTTCATGCTAGCTCGCCGAGCTAACGTCCCGCTCCACTCACCCGCCTCCTCTCTGGATCCTGTTGGCTTCTCTCCTGAAGAGCCCAACACAGTATGCCCAGCAGTTACCCATCGCATTGTCAAAAATGTCCCTATCCTCTAGCTGCAGAGCTAGTAGCGCGCTGACAGCCGGCAGTGTGTTGGGCGCAGGTGGCTACATCTCGTCTTCTCCTGCTACTTCCTCATCTTCCTCCTCCTCCTTCCTCTCCAGATGATGACAGATCAGGCACAAATGTTCGACATCACCACCTACTGACGTCTGGTTTCAACCGTGTCAGTGAGAACTACTCATAGAAACACCTCCTGAATATTTATGACTGACGGAGGCTTTGACTCTACACACGTATACTGCAGTTTACCTGGTCACGTGGTTTGGTTCTATCAAAACTATATAATTTCATAACACACCAGACCTGTTGAATGTAGTCTTTATACGATTTAATCACACATAGTTCATCTACACAGCCTTCTATGCTTTAATTCAGTCAACATGATTATGTGTTACATGTTTTATGTCATTCCTGCATTTGACAAAACACATTTCTTACCACACATTATTATTATTAGGGCTGGGCAAGTTAACGCGTTATTAGCGCGTTAACGTATTCATTTAATAACGCCGACAATTATTTTATCGCACGTTAATGCAGTTTAATTTTAACACATATTATTTTGAAAGTCTCACGCCGTGAATACACGTAGGCAAACCATGGGTTACAGAAAGAGTGGGATGTTGATCAGTATTGGTTTGCCAATCGACGTCATCACGCGTTTCAACCAA